>JAHPZR010032228.1:20000-47603 GCA_019787425.1 Platygyra sinensis | reverse complement strand
GAAAGAAATCTAAAGAATGTGTAGGTAATAGTCTGTCTTAGTATATACTAAAGCAGTGGATAGTGTTAAACGCGCGACGCTGATTGGCTCGTCAAACTCCGAATATCCTGTGCTATTTACCTCCGAGCAACGCGGGAAAAAAATGGCGTCTCGTTTGAAGTGAAGAAATCATCCAAATTAATTTTTTGTGGTGTATGTTATCTCACTGTTTTAGTATATACTAAAACAACTATTCACCTCAGTGTCGGTGGCTAGCGTTGGATATTTGCCCACAGGGGGCCCGCACAATCTGTCTGGGTAGCCGATTGTTATTTTATAGTAAATGTGCTAGATTTACCGTTTGCCTCACCTATAGCCATATATCGCTAACTGTGTGTGTAAATCAATGATAAATAAACGTTGAATTACCTTACCTGTGGTGTATAGTCATCCTTTTGCCTCAAAAGCGGTTTTTTGAGCGATTTTGAATGAATTTGAGTTCGCCGTTGACTGTTCTGTTATACAGAACAGTCAACGGCGAACTCAAATTCATTCAAAATCGCTCAAAAAACCGCTTTTGAGGCAAAAGGACGACTATACACCACAGGTAAGGTAATTCAACGTTTATTTATCATTGATTTACACACACAGTTAGCGATATATGGCTATAGTGGAGGCAAACGTTAATCTAGTACATTTACTATAAGATAACAATCGGCTACCCAGACCAATTGTGCGGGCCCCCTGTGATTTGCTCGCCGCTTCGCGGCTCGGTAACCACCACTAGCCACCTCCACTTCGGTGAATAGTTGTTAATTAACGCCATGCCAAATTATTTGCAACCAAAGCTGGTAAGTTTAGCCGTAGGCAGGGGAGACCTGGTGGCGTATGACTGAAAATCCTTCATTGATTACCAGCTGGGTATTAGTGTTAAAAAAATTACGCGAAGTTGGAAAAACTACATCAGCATCCGAGATACTGCCACCCCGGGCCACGTGCGTATGGAATGCCGGAGGTTTTGTCTAAAGGTGACATCATCAATCGTTGGTAACCAATGGTCTCTCGTATATTTCTTAGTAATCCAGTTTTAGTCCATCACGTGACTTGAAACCAAAACAAAGAACCTTCCCGGAAAGATGAAGTTCGCGGTAAATATTTTCGGTTTCTGTGTTTTTTCTGGCCAATTTTTCCACTTTTCTGTTGCCATTTTCTTATCGATCTTAACCCTGAACATGGGTCGTATATTTTCTTGATCATCCCGGTGGAACTACACTTTAATTCTTGTGCGAAACTGCGACACTGCTTTGACGAATCGATCGGAGTTAACCTCCATGGTACGTATGCGAATAATAAATAGTAGTGGACATCCTTTTTGAGTATCGTTAGGTCAGTTTTTTACTGCCACGAAGTTTTTTTTTGTGGAATAAATGATGCAGAATGCTCCTTCCTTACTGTAAAACGTTTGAGAATCGATGGGAAAAAAGTGAAGTAAACAAAGATCGCTTGATTTGTTTTTCAAGGTAACATATAAAATAAGTCCTGATGTTGAGATGGTACTTTACATAAGTTTCATTAACATAAGCTTGAAGACTAATTTAAAATGAGCAGAATTTTATTGGGTGTCTTATAATTGACATTGAAATTCCGCTAATTACTATGCATGCAATTGAATTCTGCGCAGAATGGTTTTGCAAATTGAAAACTGATCAAAGAGTAGTTTTCATTACATCTTAGAGTATTTTCTATCAGAGGTCTACTTTCTCAATATTAACACTTTTCCTTTGATGGCTTCACTTTCTTTTTTAATACCCAGAAATCTATCCCTGATTTTAATCAAGCTTTTTCTTGGATAGTTTAAAACTAATGCTTTTTTAATACGTTTTGATGATCAGAGGTTTAATGGAGCAAACTGGGAGAGCATTCCTGTTCAAAAAAGTGTGAGTGTCATTGAGATAATTGTTTAACAAATAAAGAAGCCTAAGCCGTGTATTATACTGTGATAAAACACGATGGTCATTTGAGAACACGAGGGAAATGTAGAAAACACGAGCCAGCGAATCTTTCTACATTTCTCGAGTGTTCTCAAATAACTGGAGTGCTTTATCACAGTGTAATACACGGCTTAGGCTTCTTCATTTGCTTTAAAATATTGATTTTTGTGCACGCAAAACAATAAAACATGCTTTTTCTATGTTTATATGCTCTGATAAAACATGGGTTTTTGACCAATCAGAGCACGTGAAGGGTCTTATCTATATTTTAAATCATTATAAACATACAAGTTTTTTTTTTGTCAAAAATATATTTTACAAAGGATTATTACATGGTGGTGCAAAGATATAAATTTATATTCAAGAGTGTAAAACCAAAATTTTACAAAAAGTGCAGCAAGTTTAGTGAAAATTGTATTTTCTTCATAATACTCAAAATTGAAATTAATATTCTCAAGCTATGTAATTTACTCTGACTTTATGATGTAGACAAACTGACTGTTTGCACAATCAACCATGAAAAAGTGGGAAATTATGTCATCGGTACCCTTGCCAGTGAGGACATGGACCCTCACTTGCGGGGATATGGAAAATATACCACCCAGGTCCCAGATGAAGTTTGTTATGAATTTTATAAGTGGTATATTTTAAAAAGAAATATTTTAAAGCAATTTACTTCATGGTTGAAGAGAATTCCCCTGAGAGGAGAGACAGATTGAACCCAAACAGCTATGCCAGACTATCAGTGCAGTTTAAACCCCGGTATCATCTTTTCAACAGGGTCAATTTATCATACAGTGAAGTTCAAGATAGAGTAATGGTATGCATTTATTTTGCTTTCTCAGTAGTTCTTTAATACTGTAGAACTTAGTCTTTGCCTAGCTGAAGAAGCACTGTAATAAAAAAAGATGTAGAACGTAAATGATAGACAATTTCAGTTCATTGTTTCTATTGTATTCTCTGATCTCAGGTGAGTCCTCAGTTGTACAACAAAAGTATACCTATATACATAATGAAAGAAGTTCAAAACTTTGCATGCTGCGTGGCACTTGTTACTACAATAAAAAATAAAGGTTAAAAATGTTGCTAGAAGTGCCAAAATCT
This sequence comes from Platygyra sinensis, assembly GCA_019787425.1. Taxonomy (NCBI): domain Eukaryota; kingdom Metazoa; phylum Cnidaria; class Anthozoa; order Scleractinia; family Merulinidae; genus Platygyra; species Platygyra sinensis. The sequence goes on along the minus strand of JAHPZR010032228.1, from coordinate 44,529 downwards.
TAGCAAATGTCCAAACGTTTCGGGACTGTGCCCTTCATCAGTGGAATCCAATTATGAAGGGCACAGTCCCGAAACATTTGGAAATTTTTCTAAGATTTTGGCACTTCTAGCAACATTTTTAATTTTTATTTTTCATTAACTATGTACATAATTTGCCAGGTTCCAGTACCAGACCATTCAGTCATACTGCTAAATATAGTGTACATACTCTTTTTGAGAACCTTTTTCAGTCTGATCAGCTTATACTATACAGTATTTCCAATATCACTGTCTAGTTTATACTGTACTGAATGGTTTTGCATAATTATTTGTAGCTCACTGGCAGACACATGGTCAGGGATGTTTTTTTGCAAGAACTGTGATACAAAACTGGGCTGGATGTATGTAAGTGTCCATTGTAACCTTCCTCTCTTAATGGGCCTGAAATCAAATTAATCAGAGCAAAGAGAAATAAATTAAAACAAAATGGAATAAAATATCATAATTTCTACACAACAAAGTAAGCTAAGCTGAATTGTATCTTTAAGGCCTGTCCAAACGAGAAATGTTTGATGACCAAACATCATCAAACATTGTTTGGTGACCAAACATGCTGATGTTGAATTGGGTGGCCAAACGGTTCAAACATGTTTGGTCAAACACAGGTTAAACTCAACAAGCAAAGAACTATGGGCCACAATTTACACATCGTAGCTCGCTTAACGCGTATGGCAAGATTCCAATATGGCGGAATGTGCGACTTCGCAGGTTGCGATTCAGAGGTTCAAATTAAAGAAGAGATAGCGGCTATAATCCTTTTTGACATATTAGAGGAGGATGGAAAAAGGGAAAATAGACGAGGGAAGACCAGGGGCTGGACAAGAAGAAGAGAAGAGAAATTAAAAGGATTCTACAGTAATATCCTACAGAAACTGATGATCGAAGATTAACTCCAGGTTACCGCGAAATGATGTAAATAACTTGAGACGATTTTCTCGAGATACTGATGGTTGTAATGAACCTGCATGCATTTTGTTACAATAGATTTCATTGTCATTCCTTTCCTTTGCTTTCCTTTACAACTTGGCGTTTCTTTGGTTTCAATCTCCTAAATTTCAGCAACATTCACCGAAGCTTCTTCTGGACAAGCGACATACGTAAACAAGAGGTGGTTAATCTATGGATGCAGGCCGCTAAGCACGCGTGGTACGCATGCGTGCACCAAACATGTTGATACGGCTGTCCAAACAAACAAAAAATCGCTCATCAAACATGAGAACAAATTAAGAAATGTTTGAAGTTGTTTGATCGAATGTTTGATGGCTTTCAGATTTTATCAAACACAACCAAACACGATCAAACAGCATCAAACAAAGTGGCCAAACAGTGAAATGTTTGGTCACCAAACATTTCCCCTTTTTTTGGACAGGCCTTTTAGAACACAGGGTGAAGGAAAAAGAGGGACTGCTCAAACATTAACCCAGTAAGTGACTGTAAACAAAATCTACACCCGCCTTATGGACCCTTCCTGGACTATATTAAATTAAAGCTATATACAATATATATATGATAATTGTGCCACCACTTCTTTTGCACTTTAGCTTCCTTTGATTCAGCAGTTAGCTCGAAGGTTTTCCCCTTCACACAACACATTTCCAAGTTTTTGTTTCATTTTTTCCGAGGGAGATCAGGAACTTTTTGACAATCAGCTACTTGGACAATCTCTGCAAAACTTGTCAGTTTCAAGTAGCATGGACTCCCACCATTTGATCTTCCTCCATCTTGTTTTTTCCACTGACCAGTACCAACAAGTCCCATTAAAGATGATTTCCAGTCCATACTTCGCCATCTCAGTAATGTTTATAAACATTATAAACGGCTCACTTGATGGAATGCGAATCAATGTTATTCGTTAAGAACCTTACCTTATCTCTGAGACCTTTCAAATTCTTTTTCAAACAGCTTCATTGATTTTTACAGCTGTGAAGTTGTTTCATGAAGTGATATGAGAAAGAATGAAGTATTATTAAAGCTTCGACCGCTTCGTATCCGTAATGGCGGTTGTTTTTAAACTTTGAATTTACTTCATGTAAGTAGTTGCAAAATGTTTACATTTTGTGATGTCTTACATGAAGCAAAACAAAAAACATAAACAAACTCTTGAGAGTGCACAGTACAGACTGGAAATCAGCTTTTAAAAGCCCAGAACACGAGATGGGAAAATGACATTTGAAGATTTAGCTGGATTATAATTGCACATGAAACCTCATCATCCATCTTACAAAGGTGCAGCTCATAATTTGGCTTCCAACATAATTTTTCTAGGCTACTTTTTGTACTTTTTGCCATGAAAACACCAGAAACATTTTTATGTTTGGCCGCTCAAAGAATGGTCGGTATAAAACATGGATTGCAGAGTACGGTAAAAATGTGTGTTATTTGTATTACGGACTGGGTTTAAAATATATATGGGCTAAGGTATAAAGTGCGGACTGCAGATGAAATTCAGCCTACCAATGTGGAGTGTAGACTAGGTATAAAACACAAAAGGTTGATCAGGTTTTATATGGATGTCTGTATAAAATTAAAATGAGTGTAAGTTAGTGAGAAATAAAAAAATAAAGGAGATTATAACACATGGAGTTTAAAATTGTCAATAGCTTCCCCATGGAGATACTAACAAGTTATTTTACTATCATAATTTTACTGTCTTGCATGGAAATAGAAACTCTGCGAGAAAAGAAGAATCAATTTGTGAATCAATCACAGCCCTTACCTACAATGCTGGCCATCTTGGGGTGAATTTCATGCACAGTTTTTACCGAGTGACATGCATGGTGCAAAGCTACTTGAAAATGACAAGTTTTGCGGACATTGGCCAAGTAGCCAATCACCAAAAAGTACCGTTCCTGATTCTCCTCATAAATACTAAACAAAAACTTAGAAATGTGTTGTGTGAAGGGGGAAACCTTCTTTTGAGCCTCTTTCAAGCTAGATGCAGAATCAAAGGAAACTTAAGTCCAAAAGAAGCAGTTGAACTCAACAAACACATTGTGTATAGCTTTATTATTATTTTGTTTATTTTTGCCAAAAATGGGGGTCCAGAAGAGGGGATCAAGGAGGGGGTCCAGGTTTTGTCTACACCCCCCCCCCCCCCCCACCCCCATAAGGTCATTCTGGAGCGGCTTTGACCTTTTTTTGTTATTCGATCTGTTTAATTGCAGGAATATGCAAATGAGGAAACACAACAATATAAGGTTTGTAGATTTAAGACTGTGTGTGTGAGACTGCACAAAATCAATCAGTAACAACAACAAAGCTGTTGTCCTGAGACAACAGGGTACCCGGAATGTTGACCTTAGCTTGCAGCAACCAGTTGTTTTAAGTTACTGTTTGTCTGGGATTTAACCCTGACGTTTTACCTATCATTACATTTGTCTCATTGCAAAACAATCCTGTGGACTTCAATATTGATCTGCTTTCCAAGTTGACTGTATTCTAATGTACCATACTTGTAGGAAGGTCAAGTGATATTGGAGCGGGCCTTGGTCACTGAGAGTGAAGGAATTGAAGAAATTGGTGAATTGTAAAAATTAACAAACCAGTATATGATAATTTTAAGTTACAGTCTGTAGTATTTCAAGAACCACTGATTATGTTAACTTTGTTATATTTCTGTGGCACAATTGGACAAAAATAGACAACATGTGTGGATAAACCTGTAATAATATATGTAAGCTAATTTATTATGACCTATCTTTTATTTTCTGTGCTTAGAAATGTGTTGTTAGTATCACAATTGTATCAAATGAAACTTACTGGTAATCAGATTTGAAAAGAACTGGTGATCTACCAAACCTGTATTCATATCTACAGTGTTGAACTCCTTCTTCCTGTTTACTATGATTGTGGACATGATTTTTGTAACAGTTGTCTGTTCTGTTCATTGTGATTATAAAATGTAAATATTCATGGCAATTTATGCAAAGAGCTTTAAGCTTAACTTCTATATATAGAGTCCGTACATTTGCACATTGAAAGATATTAATGTGTACCTTGTTTAAAATTCAGTGTTTTATACTTAATAATGATGAGATTTTATATAAAACAGTAACACAAAATTTAGTGTTAACATTTGGTGCTATCTATCACGTTGGCAAATAGATAGGCCAGATTTGTAAGAAGCGGAACATAAATTTTGTAGAAACATTGGATTAGTACACTTTGGTTTTGCATTTTGCAAGTATGCTGTTACCATAATTTTGCAAGCCAGTTATTAAAGTTGTGTAACCTGTACTGTTTACCTGTGATATCCTCTTTGTGGTCACATGGTACCAATAAAAAATCCCTGATTTGTCACATTAGGCAATAGTATATTGTTAAGGGTAAGACCAGTGGTGGATCTAGGGGTAGGGTAGGGTGGGGTTGTTTGGGTGGCTAGCCACCCCCTCTTTAGAAGAACAATATATATAAAACAATAAAATGTGAATATGGTGGAAAATATAGGAAAACACCCTAGACAGGTAACTTGGTAAATTTCTACTTTGATATTGCTAGTATTTCTTTTGTCATAGTTTTCAATTAATGGTAGATTCCAATTGTTAAATTGCCACATTTTTTGTGCATGCTCCTTTGATTTTGGAACCCCAAGATGCCAGCCACCCCTCTTGAAAAACCCTGGATCCACCCATGAAGATGTTAAGACTGGTTTGTGAAATCAGGTATGGAAAGAGAGACTTGAAGCCTCATTTCCAAGGCTAATGTAGGAAGGGGGGGGGGAGGGGCAGAGAAATCTTTTGGTAGGTGTGCATGTGCTGTGGCTTGACAAAACCAGCCTGATGTGCTGCCAAGCATACTAACAAATATTAGCAAAAATAATCTGCAGATGCAGCCATGGTACAGAGTCATGGTGCTGTATCAATTTGTTCCTATGAAGTTGTTTGCAGACGTTAATGTTGCTGCCATGTCTACACTTTATTTAAAGGTTACTATAGTTCAGTCATAAATGCTGATATTATTTTGTTCAGTGTCACTCATGACTTATTTTGAACAAGGCAATGCAATTTTAGGGTTGTTATGGAACGTGGACAGTATGTGATGTTAAAGTGATCGTAGACGTTATACTGTTAATTTGTTCGAGGCAGGTCCGAGGTTCAAATCCTCCTCTCTGCCACCTGATGGACTTGTGGTCCCCAATTGAATTCCACCATGCTTTTCAAACTAGCACAGCAGTGCTTAAGACTGACCACCATTATAAATAAACACTTTACTTACTGCTTCCAGTATAATGTTACAGTCACAGAAACAGTGGATATGGAATCTGTTAAAACAGGCTCTTACTCCCAACAGTGTTCACTCGAACCTTTCTTACCACCATGGGATTCTAGCAGTATGTGAGTAAAGTGGGATGATAAAAGAAAGACGACTGATCTTTGCAGTGTTCAGGGATTTGAATCCATTTGATCCCTGCATCAGGTGTTTTGCAAACGAAAGTTCTCTTTTTACTTCAAATTCAATTCCATTTTTCACTTGCATCGTTTGTTTAGAGTTCAACAGGATCATGAACAGTTCAGGTGCCAGATGAAACAAATCACCTTCAATGTTTAACTTAATAATTAATTTCAATAGTTGTTTATGTATTCACGGTTACAGATACTATTTGGACTGACTTTTGGTTTTTTCCCTTAGTAGGACTTTAACCCTTTAATGCCCAATAGTGACTTATAGATTTTACTCTGTCTAACACCAGACGATTTTACTCGTCAAAGGGAGGCCCCTTGGGCACTAAAGGGTTAAAAAACTATCTCCTTTAACCCGTTAATGCCCAATAGTGACTTATAGATTTTACTCTGTCTAACGCCAGACGATTTTACTCGTCAAAGGGAGGTCCCTTGGGCACTGACGGTTAACTGGTCTCCTTTGCCGCCGTAATTAGGGTTGTCACACAACGCTTCTAGTGGGGTAAAAGTGTTGCGTGACTACCCTATAACGCCTGCACAGGACACTAGACTTTCACGCAAAGTTCACTTGTGACTTTAATCAATTAACACAACTCAATTTGAACTTTTTTTGTTCTTTATTAACTGTTTTTTTTGTTCTAGTTTTTTTTGGTAGTTTTCTTTTACTTGTAGTTTAGCATTAAGTGTACATAAGCATTAACTACAACCATCACGAACTGCAATTCTGATGGGACAAATAATTACTGTATCTGTGATATTTTTTTTTTATTTTCTCATCTCCTCTAACTTGTAAATTTTTTTCTTTTCTCAAATTTTTGTTTGTTGTTGCAGAGTGTCAAACATATTCTCTAGCTTCAAGCTGAAATGCTGTCTATTGGGGTAGACAATTTTTCTGTCAATTATAAAAAGGTATTTCAAATTCTGTAATTCTGCCAGAATTTTACAACATTGGAGTGAACCTGACTACAACTGAAGTCATCCAAGCAACTATCAGAAATAAAAATCACATTCATTGCTTAGGGAAAAAAGTACACCAGGCCAAGCCAAAACATTCTAAAAGTGTGAGAGTAAACCCAAAGAAAAACTAATGGATGTAATATATTTTGAACTGAAATTATTTTGAACAAGTATTGTCTACAGAATATTTGACAGAAAACACAGGGTTGCTTCTAATCTACATGTAACCCTTAATCATCTAAAATTTAACAGTTTAACATTACGTCGAGTCCTCTACTAAACAATGTTTTAAACTACAACAAAAAAGTTTAAAAATGTACAAAATCCAACTATCATTAGTGCATCCACTCTTTCCTTAAAACTTGTCAAATTACAGGAACACAAGACAAATAATTACCTTGTAATTTCCAACAATACATGTATACAAAACAAATTCATTCCTCTAATACTAACAGTATTAATTTGATTTCTAAGATACAGACAGTCACAGTGAAAATGGTTTGCTTTCTTTCATCTAACACTTTTTAGCTCTGGCAGAATTCAGTATTATAAGGTCTTTGGAAAAAACTTCTTTGTTGGGATCAATGCAATCAGCAACATATAAAAGCTATAAATAAGATAAAAATTGTTCATTCATTCCAACTTTTAGGTTCATTAGATCTTCTATAAATGCCAGTTCATGGCATATCGTGAACCTGTGGTCCTTAATTAGTTGTAGAAGTGTTGTCTACTGGAAGGCATAGTACATGTACACTTGCTTTCTTCATCCTTTATTCAATTGAGAATGTAGCTGCAATGACAATTCACAGTTGCTTGCATTGGTTCAATATGGATGATTTTCTCTTTGAGCACAACTTCAGCTCATTGTTCCTTCAAACTCTGCCATTATGTCACTCTGTTGGTTCATATCAATTGTTCCAGCCAGCTGTGGATAACACAGGTACAGAAAAATTCCAAGTGATTAGTTATAAATGCAGACTGTTTACACTCCAAGCAAGTAATTTGCTGTATGTATGACACAGGTATGAAAGTGTATTGACTGTACAATGACGGCTCTTCATATCATGTACAAGATGAACCCTTCTTCGGAGTAAAAATGTACAAATAATCTTTCTTGTCAATTTAAATAACTAGTGTACATGGTTCAAAAGTCCTCATTGTAATATCGATACTGTCTTTGTTTATTGTAATCAGTTTGGCAACCTGAGGCAAATCAAATTTGTTCAAGATGATATCTTCTTGTATGGAGACAACATGAAGTTTACCAACTGGTGTTGTTGGCTGGCTATAATAGTTGTGCATGAAACATCAGAAAATGTTTGATACGTAACAGATGACTGTGGTTGTCAACAATTTTCTTACTTTAAACTTACTATTGAGAACATCTAGGACAACCAGGAGACAACTGTAACTAAAACACTATGCTTAAGATGTTTTGGTGCTGAAAGTTTGACAAGTCTTGTGTGAGAAAATTGTGCACACCTTCAGAAAAAGTCATTATTCAATCACTTACAGCTTCCCTTCTTCGCCGTTCAGCATCTCTCATTCGCTCTCTCTTCATCTTCTCCATTTGCTTGGCATGCTCTTGCTCTTTATTTTGCCTTGCTTGCTCCAAAGCATCATCTTCCTCTTTTTCCCTAATGTATATAACAGCACCTTTTGTTACAAACAGAGCATAAAAACAACACAGCTAAAGAAAGACCTTCAGAGACCATCACTTCCAACTAGCTGAGTGCTTGTTTTGCAGCCTATTAGGTGTACAATAACACTTTACCTTGAACAACTCAAGTCCCTGCTTGGGATATGAAAAATAAATAACTCTAAATTGGGATGCATGAAAGAGTTCTCTTAATGGTATAACAGTAAACAGGGTACAAGTAGCACAGAGTATAGGGGGCCATATCATATAGAATGTCATCCCAAAAGTACTCAAGGATGCTTGCAGCTTTTTAGTGGAAGACTTAAAATGGCGCCAGGTCTCTCAACCATTTCCAATTAAAAAAGCATGTTTAATTAGTTTTAAAGAACTAGATTTTTTATATTTTTAAGATCTTCTTTCTTTGTATAAATAACAGGTTAGTAAAATTTTATGCCAGTCCACACCACGCCTAAAGTTGTCATATTTGACCTGCCTTATCAAAAAGTATATGTGATGCATGTACCTTTTTCTTTCCTCAGCTTGTCGCAACTTTTCAATTTCTGCTCTTTCCTTCTGTTGCCGTCTCTGTTCCTCTTCAGCTTTTAAGTTTTTCTCCTGTCAAGATAAAGATAAAGGTTTAAAAACTACCGAAAAAAGCAAAACACTGTATTAAAACTCCGGATTACAAAAATTATGGTTCAAAATTAAATAATACTGGTCAGTAAGATGTTAGGAATAATTAAATCAAAACTGTTCACAAAATAACTTCCAAACACACATTGACTTGACTATGTGAGGATAATGAATGTCTTGCAGACAATAACCAAACACGTTTAATCATTCCTGTTTCTGCTACGACAACACATACAAGATCTTGTCTCAAGAGTTTTTTTTTTATTTGGAGGGGGAGGGGCTCTTCCTCAACTCTCAGATTCACAACTGTTTTGATTTGTAACTTACCCGTTCCTCCTTGTCCCTTGCTTGCTGACGAAACTTTTCAAAGCTGCTTGCAGATGACACAGGACGGGACAGAGATGAAGTTGAACTACTCAAGTTGGACCAAGACGGTACTTGACGAATTGTCTTGGGGGCCAATTCCTGAAAAACAAAATGAACGATTACCACACAGAAGTGGCAAATTACACATCAGTTTCAGAGTTCCATAGTTCTTGGTCTGGGCCCTGCTTGAAATCTCAAATCAGACACAAGTGATGATCATCAAAAACCATACAATATTTTTTTGATGTCATGAAGTAGCGATTTCTCAGAACTGGTATCAAACGGTATGGCAAAAGTAAGGAGAATCAATTTTTTATCTTACAAGTTAACATACCTTCTTTGTAGCTTGATTTTCATTCTTTTGCCCTAGAAAGAAATATGAAAATCATTAAATCTCATTCCTCAAGGAAAATCCTTCCTGATGTTTGAAGAAAAGTAAAGAAAATTGATCTGAAAAAAATATGACATTTAGAAACTTACCAATAGAGGCAAGAGAACCTGGTAACTCTCCTACAGTGAATGTCAAACCACTAGATCCTGTGAACACCAAGGAAGGAAAGTAATGGTTAACATTTGTAAGATACACCCTAAAGTAAATACTTCCAAACATCATAGTGTTTCTTCTTGGAAGTAAAGAGGTACATTTTTATGAATGATGAGCTCATCGAGTGCCACTACAGTATATATGTGGTTCATTTGCATTACAGTAGATTCCTATCCTCTTAGGTGACCATCAGAGTAAAAATGTCATTAGAAACAAAGTGGCAAACTCAGTGAAAATGACTCAAGGGCGCTGCTAAAATTTAGGCCACAAAAACAGGCATGTACTTCTTTACGCTTCTCTTTACTCTACTGTTGAAAGAATTTATTAGTTTCAAAAGGATGGCAGGGCATTTATCAAAATCAGGCTAAACTTGAAAGCAGGACAGCACCTGATCGTGAAGTAGTTGATTTTTTTTCTACTGCAGGAACAGTGGCAGCGGCAGCAGCAGTTGGTGCTCTATCCTTGAGCAGCCCAGTAGCTGTTGTGGTACTGACTGGTGTGACTGGTGCAGTAGCCTTTGTTGTCGCTGTTGTTCTTGCAAATGATGACACTGCCTGCTTGGGTGTTGTGGTGGTGCTGGTGGGTGTAGGCTTGTATGCTGTAGAAACTGCAGGTTTAGCTGTCAATTTTGACGGCGCTGAAGGGGTGCTTGACACACCAACTCTAGAAGGTTTAGGTGGTACCACAGTTGCTGCGGGGGGATGACTTGTTGCTGGTGTAGGTGGAGAAGTGGTTGACACAGCATTGACCACTGCAGGTTTTTCCTGAGGCTTTGGTACTGGAGTAGGCTTGGGGGGTGGCACAACTAGAGCAGTAAGAAACAGGCTTGAGACTCCCAAGCTAACTGGTCCCAAGAGACTTTCTGTTTATCATATTGGGCAGCATTAATTGGATAGCAGAAAGGTGATGAAAAGAAATGTAATAGTGCAATGTGCTGCCAAATCCTTATCATGAAAATTAACAGATGTGCGACAATCAGTGAGGAAAATCACTTTTACTATGGACCTAAAAGAGCCGTTATATTTCTCAAGAATAGTGTATAATCATAAGATGTGAAGGACAAAGCAATGTGCATTTCAGATTCTTTAGTGAGCTTTCTACTCGGCAACAACCAAAGGTCAAAGCTTCACAAATCAAAAATGCATGGCAGCTATGGAAAGCTGAACTTTGAAAGTCCCATTTTGCATCCCACCACACTGTTTTATTCAAAAAATTGTTTGTACTTTAACAAACAAGAAGGAAATGAAAGGAACATTCTCCAAAAATTTTTAACCTATGCATGAAAGCATGAATTTGGTCTTATCTGAGTAACATGATCACTGTAATTCATGAAATGATGACTTAGAAACCTCCACTGACAGATGAAGTTGATTAACTGCACAGGCAAGATGATACTTTCATCAAAGTTTCAGTACAAGAGGGGAATTTTGCCCACTGTCGTTGAAAAGTTCTAAAAGAGTGAGATGACAATTTGAGAATTTCAACAAGACAGGTATCACTTAACTCACTCTAATCACCACTTTGTTTAGAAAGCAAAATGAGCAAACTCTTTGCCTAATCAAGTCTCACTCGAAACCGCAGATTTTAGCATACACCCAGTTGAAAGATTCCTGTAATAATCATTTGTTCATTTAATTTGTGACACATGGTTCACGTCATTGTGAACAATGCAATCCTGAACAGTTATTTTCAAACAGTTGCAGTCATATCTCAAGTCTATGCAGAGCAGCCCACTTTAGGTGTCTGATTGATGTTGGTTACATCAACAAATTCCAATATACTGTATACTATGATCACAGCATGGACCCAAAATTCTGTACACATTCCAGATAAGGACATAAAAAGCTGACACAAGCTTCACTACTTCACCCACAATGTGTTTGGAGAAAAGAAAAAGAGAAACCCTCATTTTGAAAATGCTCCAAACCACCATTTGAAGAAGTGACTCATGGAACATCTTTTAAACTCCTTACATAGAAGGATTATAAAAAACCAAACCAGAAAAAACAAAGTCAGTTGAGTGGAAAAGGGCAGATGGAAAAAATGGATGGGAAAGGATGAAAATTTGTTCAAACAGCTGGCACAAAGATATCAAAACTTTATTTTGTAGGTGAAATGGCAGTTTGGGAGCAGAACCAAAACTTCTTAAAGGCCTCTTCTTTGTCTGCCTGTAAGGTGTTAAAGTAATATTCACATTAGGCAGCAATTATTGACACTATGAAAGGGGTCTTTTTAACAATGCTTTTTCTGTATCATTCATTGTAAACATGAACTGAATTTATTGTGCCATTATCTTGCTATGCTCAATTCTGAGAGGGTTCACAAAACAAATCAATACATGGTTTGATTTGGACAACAGTACTCGACCATTCCATAATTTACTCACAAGAAACTGAGGATGGCTTACAGTAAAAAATGGCTTGCAATCAATTTCAAATGATACCAATGATAGAGCAGAAGTAAACATCAAGCTTGATTGAGCCACCTTTTTTCAGCTTTAGAGGCATTTGCAATTCAACCTTCGCAACAATTGTTGACTTACAGGGCTGATTGCTCCGGACTGCCAATTTGGAGTAACAAAGACTCTGGGTACACACCTGGGTTCAGTTCAGATTGAAAAGAAAATGCTTTCTACATTGGAGTTCCTCACAAAAACCTTAACAATTCTTGTATTAGAATTTCAGGAAAATGCTGATTGCTACACAAAATTGTTTGTGTAGCAAGCACAGTTTTTAAAGGTCAGTTGCTGATTTGCTCTTAATTTGTCATGTGAAAGCTTTGATGTTAGTATGGGGCCAATTTTAAGGATAATTCAGTAAATACTACTCCAAACTGATTGCCATACACCTATTTTTTAATGTCAGTTGAAGGGATCTGGGAGTAGTTGATATTTGCTTTTTTTGTCATCACCTCTCTGCTTCATAGCGTACGACATGTATTGGCACTGCAAGGAGATAAAGTTAGGTGGAGAACTCCCATGGACTTTAAGGGTCTACAGTTGTATTTCTTAACAACTTTACAAGAACACTGTTCAGCAGTATAGTTGTTTGTTACAAAGTATTGGGGAGCAGTTGAAGTTGACTTGGTAGAAAAAACGGATTCAGCATACTATGCTGTAAGCTTAGGGGCCATGCTTACCACAAACAAAAATAAAATACCTCAGGTAATGAAATTTGAGAACTGCTGGCAGTAGGATTTTACTACTGGGTTTGAAAAAGGATAATATGCTCAAAGACAAACTTTGAAAACAAATCAACATTGATTTAAGGTTTTCGTTTTCGTTATATTATTAAGACAACAAGGTATTTCAAATCGACCATTTCTTTTGAAAAAAAGATTAAAAGGGTAACAAATAAAACTAGCAGCCTTAGTTCTGGCAGGTAATTGCAATGTTTTAAGAGAAGTGAGTATTTTTTTTTTTTCGGAAAAGTTCTGGCATTCAAAAGAAATGGCAGATTTGAGAACTAAAAAAAATGTAATAGAGGGGAAGCAGACATACCAGGCTGGGTCACATGACTTGCTACTGGTTTGGACGGCGTTGGTGTCGCCTTGGATGTGTGACCAGCAGACTTGTTCTGGCAATGTCAGGAGGAAAGGAATGAGATCTGACTCATTAGTATCAAACAGCCAAGTCAGAAGAAATGTAAGGTTGTGAAGGAAGTGTTTCAGAAATGAATGGGTGAATTCTTAAACTTTTGAAAATTGCAAGCATTTGAATTGAGCTTCACAGTAAAATCAATCTTATTGCTCTCCAATTCTGACCCTTCCAAACTTGTTTCCCGTAAAGACTGTTTTTGCAAACATGCAACTAAAGAGAAATGCAGTGTAATAAGACACAGCAGAAATAAATGGCTTCTTTTTAAAAGCTTGCAAGAGTGGCTAATGTGTAGATTAAGGTGTTGAAAGACAAGTCGAGGGGAATGGCTAATGCCAAAGGAATGAATGAAATCATAAGTACCTTTCCAGTACTGTGAGAAGTCTTGTGGCTCACACCACCAGACTCTGTCGAACAAGAAACCAAATTAGATCCACCTGACCTGGGGTTACAATCTAAACTCACCAAGCTACTCTTAAACTGTACAAATGACAAACAATCCAACATGGTAAAATACAAATTTATTTTGCTGATTATGACATTTGTAGGACACAAAAAAGAGTTACAAATGCACTGCCTGGCAGCCATTCAAATGCATCATGAATTGGACAGCAAAAGTCCAGTCAGCTCTGAGTTCATATTTATGGGGATTGGAAAAGTTCTTCCTTATATTTTACGATAAACTTGCATTAGCAACATTTTACAGACGTAAGTTGTTATGGTCATGTTTAACTTGGTTAATTGTGAACCTATCTACTATAAACACTTTTAAACAGTCAATGAACGATTTATTCAGGAACTTACGACGACATTGCAAGAACCCACTGTACATTATTTACACTAAAAAAATCATGTGGACAAAGATCATTTCAACTTGGCATCCCCATCATCATGATTGAAAACAGCTATAATTTTCCTAACTAGCAAATGTGCAACTCCTTTTCAGCAATTTTTTTGTAGCTGTTGCCGCAAGTCTTTATTCTTCACTACCTGATTCTGAGTCAGAGCTGCTTGCTGAACTAGATGAGCCAGAGCTTGAACTTGAATCAGAACTACTGCTTGTGCCACTACCACTACTGCTGCTGCTTTCACTTAGTCTTGACGGCCGAGGCTCACTGCCTACAACATCCACGACAGAATGATCAGCACGTTGTGAATCTGAAAATGCAAATAGGAGAGATTTTTAGAAGTAGTTTTAAGGTGGCTCAAAACAGTTTCGAGCACTTTTGAAGACATAGATTTTGATGGGTTATAATTACCACTCTTTATCAATTTATGCTACAATCACCGTATCAAAAAACTGCCCAATCACTGGTGAACATGTTGGTATTATTTTCGTGACACAATAGGTTACCATAGTAACACTAAGACCTGCTAAAAACACCCTTAATTTCAGTTTTAAGTGCTTATATTTCAAAAATGGCATGGTGAAATTTTTTATCATAGAATTTTGATAAGCAGGATAAGATGCAACTTTTGGCAAAGTTTTAAATTCTGTAAATGGGATTCAGAGCCACCTTAAATTTTTGAAAATTTAAGGTGGCTGTGAACCCCATGTACAGAATTTTTGAAAACTTTGCCAAAAGTTACATCTTATCCTGCTTATCAAAATTCTATAACAAGAAAAAAATTCACCGGGCCATTTTTGAAATGTAAGTTCTTAAAGCTGAAATTAAGGGTGTTTTTAGCAGGTCAGTGTTGCTATGGTAACCTATTGTGTCACGAAAATAATACTTATGTGTTTACCAGTGATTGAGCAGTTTTTTGAGACCAGGATTGTAGCATCAATTGATAAAGAGTGGTTATAATGACACATTAAAATCTAATTCTTGGAATGTGCTGGAAACTGCTTTGAGCCACCTTAAGGACGTTCGCGCCCAAAAACTTCCCACGCACAGATTTTTTTAAAACTTTGTCTGCAGGTAGAAAATGATAAGTTTAGATTAAAACCGTAAAAAAAATCGGGGGTCACCGAACTCGTTTTAAAGATAAGGTGTATCACAGACCATAGCATTTCTAGGATTTCCAGTCATTCGAGGCGATTTTGGCCAGATTCATTACTATCGGGATATAGTTAATTTGAAGAATCATATCTAAGTTATGTGTGTTTAACACAGCATATATAGGCCTACTTGATAGATCTTTGCTACATATGTCATTAAATCAGCTAGAATTAGCCTTAAAAAATACAACTTCTAAGTTACGCACACCTGTATCCATGCACCAATTCGACCATATTTGAATAGTATATGAGAAATAATTAAAACTTCCCACGTACAGATTTTTTTCGTTTTTTAGTATAATGGAAAGAATCAGAAAAGGAAGTGATCTGCCGAAAAAAAATAGGGGGTAACCGAGCATCCAACAAAAATATTCGCACACAAAGTTAACGCAAAGGTCATCAGCCCTATATTTTGTTGAGTTTTCGACTCCGTGCGCGCGCTTGAAAATGACGTGGCACGCGCGTGACCAATGAATAGCGTGTGCAATAGAGATGCGCAGTAGCAATGGGCACGAACGTCCTTAACTTATGAAACATTTGGTGTTGTCCCTGCTCATAAAATTACTTGGTTTTGAAATAAAAGAAACAACCTGAAGACAGACAATGGCACCTGTGCAAATTAAAATGTGGTTTCACTTTGTAGGGATGTTATTGTGGACATTAATTAACCAATTCGGAAAATACCATAATATTCTTTCTTTGTCTACGCAAAATTTTGTTTGTCTACCCACAATTTTGATTAGTCAATGTCTTTGTTTTCTCTTGGGACCATTGTAAGTCCTAAGAGAAACTGGAAACAATACTTCTGCAAAATTTGGGTAGACAAACAAAGATTATGGCATTTGGGTAGATAACCAAAGAATATTTTGGTATTTTCTGAAGTGGAGAATTAGAGGGGAAGCTCTGTAAGAGTTCCCTAGCAAGCATTGCAAATTTTACGAGTGAAAAGAAAATCATTCATGTCTGTTTCTTGTTACATTACCACTCAGAACTAAGCCAAAATGAATGTTAATGACATATTAACAACACAAAGGGGTTAACATACTCCAGTTTTGCTGCGTTTGACTGCATTTTGACTTTGTGTTATGGCATGTTTAAGTAAAGCTTTAATAGTATGTATGAGCTTTGTTATTGATCCCTTCTTGTTACTTTGTGAAAGGAAGGTAATGACCTACACGTAAGACAACATTCAGTATGAATGTCATGTGTGTTCAATGAGCAGACAAGTTCTACTTCTTTCACCCCCATTAAATATTGCAGCAGGTACATACATGTCATTTTATTTTGATTCATTCAACCTTAATACAGTGGAACCTCGATTTAACGAACCTCTATTTAACGAAGTCCTCAATATAACGAACAATACTCTATGTCCCGGCCAAAATTACAGTAAAATGTATGGAATACAACCTCGATATAACGAAGTCCTCGATATAACGAACGTAATCCGGAAGCCCAAACGTAAAATATACCTCTATATAACGAATTACAACGTCAAAACGGGACAGAAGATAAACGCTAAACAGATCAACAGTCAGCAAATCCTTTAATCCTGATGGTAAAGAAACAGCAACCTTTCAGTCAACGGCTTAATATAGGTCGTAGACATTGGCACTATAGTATTTCCACAGAAGTCACCTGTGTTACAAATCAATCATTAACTATGACCTCGATATAACGAACATTTTTGTTGTTTCCCCTCAAATTCATTATATCGAGGTTTTCGATATAACGAACCCTCGATTTAATGAACAAATTTGGCCGGTCCCCAGCGACTTCGTTAAATCGAGGTTCCACTGTAAAGTGATTTACATTTCAAGAAATCAGCTTATAAAGATAACTGGGCTTTCAAAACGCTGCAAAAATGACAACAGACAGCACCAGAAAGTTTCTTATTCTTTTGTACTGGATCAAGATCGTATAATTGAATTTTGCTTTAATTCATTCAGTCGCAAAATATGCTCTGCAGTTTTAAATAAAGCAACATTTTATGAAATCATGCTTTTGAATGATGCAGTAAGAAGAATTTTTTTCACCAACACCAGAGAAGACAATTCACGAGACCGGCAAATGTTTAATTCTCTTGTTCCAGCCGTTATCAGCTTCCATGATATTTGCACAAACTAGAATCATGATGATGTTTCCATTCATTCCATCACTAATAAGATGTTTCAAGTTTGAGGTATTCACTACACTTCAAGAAAAATTAACACTTGGCCCATGATTGAAATGAAAAGAACACAACATTAAAATTCCAATCTTGTTTATTTGTTTTGATGCTTTTGTCACTCATCTTGCGGAGAGCAAAATTCAACCCTTGGTTGGCGATGTCTCTTCTCAAAGCAGACATTCCCCACGTATAAGTTAAGAAAACTAATGGAAAAAATTGTTTTGTTTGACTCGTTATGCTGTACATCAATGGCAAAAAAGAAATAAAGGCATCAAACATCTCTTGCAAAATTATCTCTCCAAGAGAAACACTGCGATGTAAGTCTTAATTTTAATTCACAGCATTTTTAATCCTAGAAAGAAATTGGATTGGGGCAGATTCTAATCATGTGCCAGGTAACACACATGTCCCTAACACAATGGCAAAAAGGTGCAGGCCATTTTAACGCATTAGGGGTGCATTAAGAACAGGTTTGTGATGTGCGCTTAGTTCTGAGCAGTACCTGTACATAACCCGAGCCAGCACTTGAGGAACTTTGGAGGAAATCAAAAGTGCAGGTCTACTATAAATCCTCACTTTAAGTTCATGTTTATGTTACCATAATTTCTTCCAAATTTTCGTGAAGCTTTTAAATCATGCATGCATGTCATTGTTTACATGATTCCATTTGAAAACTACAAAACAAATTTAGGTTCTGTAACAGATACACACCAAAGTCAGGAAGTTTTATAAGTACAGTGACCACAAGTTTATTACTTTCCAGCAGGTCAAACAGATTTAGAAATAGAAGGCCAGCTCACCTTTCTTGGTCTGTTTCTTTTGCCCTGTGCCTCCAAGCTTGCCACTTACATCCTTGATGAGGAAAAGGAGTCACGCGGTCAGCCGAACCCCTGTATTGCAGCTAGCACATCTAACTTACAGCATAATACAACTTACATACATAACATAAGCACTTTATTTTACACAACAGTCACACAAATACCCTCATCAGTATAGTTACTAAAATAGCATTACTACATACCTGAAGTCGTCTTTCAAGCTCTTCTTTCTTTTTTGCTTGCTCCATTTCTCGTTCTTCAGCATTCTTGGCCTTCTTTGTTTGGGGTTTAACCTTTTTTCTCAAACACTGCTGAACATATTTTTCCAATTCCCTCAGTGTTGATGGTTTGAGTGTTTCAAAGTCTATTTCTATTTCATCTGGGTTGGAGTCTCTCAGACCAGGTTCCCTGGACTGGATGATGTTCACGACTCGTCCTAACTTGTCTCCTAATTTACACAAGAAAAAAAACTGTAGGTTAGAACAACAGATAGGGATGTTTATTGTTTTGCAGGTAGAATCATATAACCCATTTAATTACACCACCAAAATAAGTTTCCATGTCGAAAAAATTATAGATCCATCGTGCTCAACAGTAACTTATGGGTAAACTTTGTGTTTCAGGAGAACCCTTTTAGAAATCAGTAAATTTGTTTCAAAGGGCAACCCACTAACTAAATACAGGGCTCAAAATTAAAAAAATCTTTAGGTCGCTTTTTGGCAACTAACAGGACAAATATAGTCGCCAGATGTAAATTTTCAGTCGCCAGTTTGTATAATCAAAATAATTTTCAGGTTCCGCTTGTTGAAAGTGTTTGATATCATCTGGCATGGTGTGGGACACATTCATACAATAAGTGTATTTAGTATTTTTTGACTTACTTATCCATTTCTTTTTAATAACGTAACACTTCATTTAGCGCAGCAGCGCCCAACTTGCATGTCTCCCCAAAAACAGAGATTTACCTGGATTTTAGCATCAAAAATGCTAACTTCGTTTTCGCGGTAGAAACTGTAGAAATTGTATGCGACTTCTCAGTTTTTGCGTACAATTTCTACAGTTTAAATAAATATATCGTTGTTAAGTTAAGTTTGGTACAGAGAAACTAAAAAAATGCTCGCAGAAAATTGCTAAACTTAAGAAATAAACACAGCATTTTCATTCTCAACGTGCCAGGCTATTTTTATCCTGGAAAGACTGATTTGATCGGGGCAGATTTTGATCACGTGCTAGGCAACCACTTCTGAGCCGTGAGTGTGCATCACGCAATCAACAAAACAATGCTATAAATTGTAATTTTCGCCAAGCTTCATTACCCTTGAGCCTAAAGCTTACCTTTTCTTCTCAAAATCGTTATCGTCCAGTGGGCTTTGCAAAATTCTACGGCTCCTGGGCGGTTCCAAGAGACAAACTTTAATGCATATAATGGCGTCGAAGAAAATATTGTGAGCAGAAGACTGTAAAGTTTGGAGGGAATGTGGCTTTTTTATTGCGATTTGGCCCATTCTTTTACGACGAATGCAAAGCAGGACAAGATAAGATGTTCATTTTAACTTTAACGCTTTATTGTATTTCTAAATCATGCAAAATTCAGGTCACCAAAGTGGCGACTAAACAACAATTTTAGTCGCCAAGGAGGAAAAGTTAGTCGCATTGGCGACCGTATTGGTCGCAATTTCGAGCCCTGAAATAAAACAAAAAATATTGACTTCAACCAACCTGGAAGCTTGTTGATATCCAGGCTAAGTTGCCTTTTTTCATCGTACGTCATGGGCCTTGCAGTATCTTCTTCATCATCAGTATCCACTTCTAATGTTTTCTTTTTTGCAGCCATCCTATTTCAAAATCAAACAAAATTAGAGCATAAGCAACCAGACAAACCACTGTTTGACCCACCACACTTCAATCCAAATTTTACAGAAACCTGTCCAACTTACTTGCTATTTGCAGATCTTTTTGACGCAGACTGTTTCTTAGCTGGCTTTTCTGCTTTGGGTTGAGCTTGGGCTGCTGGTGCCTTAGCTGAGGATTTCTGTTTAGGTTGACTTTTTGGCTGTGGTGGGGCCACCTGTTTGGTTTCTTTCTTTGGAGGTTTTTTCTCTGTTTTTTTCTTTGTCTTGTTTGTCACAATAACAGTTTCCCCTGTAAGTTTGCTCAGTTGTTCATGTACTGATATGAGCTGTTAAAAAAAAGACATTCTCACCTTGAAACATGGTTACTTACTAAGGTCTGCAGCATCTCACTATCTACTATAACCCAACTAAAAGCTGACAGTAATGTGAATTTGCCTACACGGCCCTGTTAATTAAACAGGATTAACCTTACCAGTACCTTAGATATATACTATGAGGTTTAAGCAATATCAAACACATCATTTCGTTAAAACATCTTTTTTGTTCGTTTCTGCTTACAGTCAAACCAGATGTACTTTTGATAGGAACTTTGCAAACTTGCGCCGGAACATTGGTACTATCAGTATTTTGGTTGACAGTTTGAGTGGAGCAAGTTGCAACCTGCGCGACCAAGTTGCTCAGTTCATTTGGTACCTGATGGCAAGAACTCCTTGAGAATTTCCAAAATATTTCAAGTGTTACTTCAGTATTTTAAAGACAGGTTTGCGCCAGATGAGCCACTGCATGAGCAACTACCAAGATATTCTCGATCGTGGGAAAAAATTTGTACCGTTTGCCGCTGTTGTTTTGAAATGCAATCGCGGTCGCTATTGTTGCCAATTCGTTGGCTATCGAAACTCAAAGGAACCATAAGTTACAATTGTTGCATTAACATGTCCATAAATACACAAAAACTTCAAGTTTGTTTACAATTTGATAACATGTAACGGAAGTGGAGTTTACGGTTGTCAAAATATTAGATACCATTTGAGGCGATAATCAAACTTCTTCTGTGTTTTGTGCCTGTTTTGAACTGACCAGACCACTGAGACGTCCACAGGTCAATTATTTTCTCCCTTTTCTCCAGCGTTGTGGTACGATTATAATGTATGTTAGGCATCATAAGCCACAGCAAGAATTTTGATTGCAAACTGCTTATCAAATGATTTTTGAAAACGGCGCAAAAGCAATTTTCTCAACTCAACCTGTCAATCAAATACCAATGTTGTGGCCGAAGCTTGCAAAGTTCCCATCAAAAGAACATCCGGTTTGACTGTAAAACTGACATTTAATACATTGCAAGCTGAGCAAACAGCTGAGTACCTGTTGTTGAAGCTGAGAAAGCTGTTCAGCTCTGTCAGCCTCATTGTCCTCAGATGCTGGTGAAGATGATGGTGGAGTTGCTGCAGACTCTGGTTCTGGTTCAGGAGGTTCTATCATTGGCGGAGGAGGAAGTTCAGGTTCCTCAGGCATTTTGGCAAATTTCATTTCAAACACATCCTATTAACAGTCAAAAGAGGAACTGATGTTATATCAAAGGCCAATATGACAATATAAAATCAGTTAATCTACAGCTGTATTTGAGTACTTATCCTT
The DNA here is from genome assembly GCA_019787425.1 of Platygyra sinensis. Lineage (NCBI taxonomy): Eukaryota > Metazoa > Cnidaria > Anthozoa > Scleractinia > Merulinidae > Platygyra > Platygyra sinensis. Next base: position 22,879 of record JAHPZR010032228.1, on the reverse strand, counting down.
TCTACAGTTCTCACAGAACCCAAGTAAAGCCCTATTAAAAAGGGTGACAGTGTTACTGTGCCTTTCATAACATGCAAGGGTGGTTCTCAACAATGGCTCCATTTTACACTCCCATCATCACAAAGACTTCGTAGGAAACAAAGAATTTAACTTCAAACGGTAAAATGGCACCCATCTGTGGTGCTACTGTTTATCTTAACCCCTTTTCAGGGAGTACATTTGATGCTACTGCTGTTCTTGAAATTAAGTGGATACAAGCTTTGGGTAGTAATCACTAGTTACTAATTGGGTACCACGTCTAGAGTTTGCATGGTATTCAATGATAGAGTAAGAGGCGCCTATATTAAATGGGATAATTAAAGATACAGAGCTTAAAACTGAAACAATGGACCTAATAATGAGGTCTTTTACCTCTGGAATCAACAAATCTATGAGATATTACATAATGAACTTAAAGTGAATATGACAGGTTTTTTATTTGCTTGATAAAATCTCCACAATGTACTGATAAGAATACCAAAACAAAAATATTTTGATATCGATTTTCCTTCCTGGTGTTTTCATGTACCAAAAGCGTCAAATTTCACTTCTGGTGGGGTACAAAACCACGAAACCAAAAGCAGGAGACTGGGAATGATTGTGACATCATTTCAGGACTTGAAGCTTTGCAGAAAACAGATTTCTCAGTCATTTTCTGATTGTGAGCCAATGAATTCGCCAAAAAATGGTACAGAAGTGCACTGTTTATAAGAAAATAAGAAAATGTCTGAGAAATCTGTTTTCCGAGAAACTTTAAGTCCTGAAATAACATCACAATCATTTCCAGTCTCCTGTTTTTGGTCTCGCAGTTTTGTAGCCCCGCCGGAAGTGAAATTTGACACTTTTGGTTCATCTGAAACACAGGGAAGGAAAATCACTATCAAAATATGTTTTTGCTATTCTTATCAGTACATCATTGAGATTTTATCAAGCAAATAAAAATCTGTCACATGCACTTAAGTGTCACTTCCAAGATATGTCCCAGGGAACATTTTCAAATTCAAAATAACCTGAAGAGTTGACACAAACCTGCAGTTGTCTTGCCATTTTAACAACGTCGTGATCAGGAGGATTATATCTGTAGCAGTTACTGAACATGAGCCGAACATCAGCAGCAAACTCAGATGAAGAATTGTACTCTCTTGCCTCCATTTTTACCTGTTGATGAATTTGTAAAATAAGCTTTGCAAATCATCAACTTTAAGGGTAGTGGCACAATTCCACCAATGCGAAAACAGAAATGGAATGAGGAAAATAAGATAATTTCCTTACTTTAATTGTACCCATATCCATTGGTTGCTTAATTATATCATGGTAATCATGTAATCCAAGAGTTGAAGCATCAACAGGCTTGTAAAATGGCCACGCATATGCCTAAAATAAGTTATCAAAATTTTCATTAAATTAAAAATTCTTTAGCACATTTATGGTCATTAGACTAAAAAGTATGCTTGTATAATGGCCATACATACCTCTTATATTGGAAACTGAAAACTATATTTTATCAAACCATGTACAGGAAATTTCAATTTCTTTTGGACATGTTTGTTGCAAAGGTCATTCATTATTTCTTGAGTTGGCCATGACCTTGGAGATTTCATTGCTCAATTTAATTATTGCCAATCAATTTACATACATAAATTTGGCATCAGAGTTGTTAACTTAATTTGAAACTCGCTTGGAAACTCCAGTCAATAGCAAGGAATAGTTTTTGTCCCAACTAGGAAAAGCCGTTCTCTACTTTGTGACTAAATTGCAGCCTATTAAGCTCAGATATGTCTAGGATTGAACACTAATGAGATTCCAATTCTTTATGATAAGCATCACAGTGTCCTCATTGGTAAAAAGTCACCAAAACACACAATAGGTCCTTTGCACGATCCTGTCACATGGTACGAAAAAAATTATGCTGGAACGCAAATAACGCAGTGGGACATCCAAAACAAAGGACCTCTTACCAGTCCAGCCGGACTTTCCTTTGTTTTGGAAGTCACACTACGTTATTTGCGTCCCAGCATAATTTATTCCATACCACGTGACTGGATGGTGCAAAGGGCCTATTCTGTCAAATATGAAGTAATATGAAAATGTCAAACAACCTTGCCAAATATTCAGTACTAATTAAACAATACTTGCATTCAATCCTGGACATAAGTGCCACCTCTTGAAAGTGATCACCTCCCCTCAGCAACAAGTTTTCAAAATACCAAAAGTTCCCAAGTCAGATCACTATATTTAGAACTTCTTGCAAGCAACCACCTCTCATCAGCAACCATGACCACTTTTGGAGCTAAAAGTTTGACATTTCCTTTGTTTTTAACCTCCGTAAGCGAACACTTGACAGTTAATGAAGAAGAAGTTGGACAATAGGGAGTTGCAACATTATTGCATTCCTGGGTAGTTAAAGAGCTGGAAATTTCTTACTGTGAAATCCTGGATATTTTCTCGTAATTGACATACACTGTACCCTACCAGTCTTACAAGAGACAACCTTAAAATAATGTCTGAAAATTACCATATGCTAATAAGGAAAAATTTTTAACCAGCATGGCATATAAGCTCTCGAATGCCACCACCTAAGCTTGGCATTTTGGGTGGTTGCTTACCAGAGGTTCAACTGTATCAAAAAGTACAAAACAATCTTCAAGTGAAATCTGACATTGTAATTCAAATTTGTTCAATTTTAATACAACTGACAATATTTTGTTTACTTACAGCATGCTTCTTGGAAAACAGTTCCTTTATAATATTACTGCAGTATTTAAGCTGCTCAGATAATGGTTTCTTTTTGCCACGTGACTGAAATAAAGTTGATATCCGGAATTAAAAAAATATTAAGA
>JAHPZR010032228.1:0-17500 GCA_019787425.1 Platygyra sinensis | reverse complement strand
CATTTACAAACCTTGGCAGGCTGAACAGCCGAAGGTAAAGCAGGAGCAGCTAAAATACCAGGGGAGGGTAGCACAGTAGTTGCATCTACAGGAGTTGGAAGTGCTGTAGTTGCAGTTACCGCAACAGGTGGAGTGGCATATGGCAAACTTGTCATTGGAGTACTATCTGGAGCAACTAAAATGAGGTGAAATTACATAACAGTGAATTACCACATAATTTGTCTCTTTTCTTACACAAATGCCTCACTTTATCAGGCATTTAATTAATGTACATGAACAGTGAAGGGTTAGCCAAGCTTGCCGACTTCACAGAGATACAGGGTTAGTAGTTACTCTTAGTGTAGATTACTTGAATTACAAATTTTCTAGCACAGTGGGAAAGATAAACAAAGTAATTCAGAACACATAATCCACAATATATCATTCATAACAACCTGCAATGTGCTCCATTTTAACCGCTGTCACACCACCCTTCTTGGCTCTTTTTGCTCCAGGTCCACCAGGCATAGCCTTTTTGTTGGGTCCTAGGAGAATTTCAAATTCCTACAGAAAATATAACATTTTTAAAAACACAGTCAATACTGTTGATTTTACACAACTTCAACAGAGTTATAGCCTTAGCTGAAATTAGAAGTTATATGTAGTGCTTAAACACAATAATTTCTTTCATGAAATCGCTTTACGAAAAAATGGAGAGATCAAGACAGTCCTCCTTGACAAATAATTATCACAACACATTGGAGGTCTGGAGTTGTCAAAGAAACAATGAATCTAAATCACAGATCAACACTATTTTGGGGGAATCCTGAAACTGACAACAGCAACAATAGCTAAAGAAAACAGTGTATGTTAGAGTATCGCTACCCACTCTGAGTAAAGCTGAAAATGGCAGGGCAATCCAATCAACTGACACCCCTACAATCAATCTTGGTATTCCCATGCTTCAACTGCTCAACAAATGCATGTGTAGGAAAGTCTAATACCTGCATCTAAGGGCAGTTTTTATTTACAGCAAGAGATAACCTTTTCAGTTCTTTCAGTTGTTACAAGGCCATTTATCACACTTACCTCGGCAGGCATTGTGGCGAGTTTCTGGTTAAACACTTTCTCCAGTGTCTGGCACATGAGGACTACATCCTATAGCAGAAAAGTAATAAAATATTACATATTGAAGAAAACATTGCATTTTTTAAAAGGAGGGCATGGGAGAGGGATGTTGGGAAGTTTGGCAGATGGGCTCTGCCCTTTCATCAGTCAACCTTGGCAGAAGTTAATGAGCCAAATATCATTGGATTCTCAGTTCTATTAGTCTCATCAGATTTTAATGTACGTGACATGCAATTGATTAAACTAGGATAATATCTTGCAAGGCAAGTAATGCTTGCTGGACTATATATGGAAAAATCTGCAGTACTTTACAAAGTTACATCAATTTACATGTATACAAGACTACCATTGAAATATTACTGCTAATAGACCAATTTTGATAAATTAAAATTCAGCCTAAAACAATAGACCTCAGCACTAAGCTACAGGGAATAACTACAGAGTTTGTGGGGCTTATTCCCCAGTGCCTCGTGCTAAGGTCTGTTGTTCTAGGTTGAATTTTAATATATTGAAATTGGCCTATTGTATTTACATGGCCTCCATGGAAACTGACATACTCTCACAGTGGATTTTAAAGTTTTAAAACTTACTCTCTTGCATGCACATTCAAGAAAAAATGATAATAAATTATTGGTGTATGGTAGTTGATTGGATTCCTTCATACTCTGGAACTGTCAAATGTGAAGAACCACTGAATTTTCTCTTGATTAACATGCACAACGGCAACATGCCACAGATCAGCCAATTTCCATCATTATCATAAGAACATGGAATATGTATTTCCTCTCTTATTCAGTTCTTTCACTCTGTCGCAAGCACTATAGGGAAATTGTCCCGCATTCTGTTTTAAAGTGCGACTATGAACCAGAAAACAATCCTTTTTTCCTTTGGATTTCAAAACTATGTTAACTAAACACTAACTGACCCAAGTTTTAAGTTCTGGGCCGGGTTGTTCGAAAGCCGGTTAACGTTAACCCAGGGTTAAACGTTAACTGAAGCACTATGTTTTCCTATTTAAAATTTTTTTTTCGCCTCTAACATTTGATGTGGTTTGAGATTACTACAGGTCAAAACTGAACTAGCTAAACAATATAAACAGAACACCTCACCAAAAAAATACAAAACTGAAATAAAAATTCTTGTTAACCCTGAGTTAGCTTAATCGGGCTTTGAACAACCTGGCCCTGATTTTAAAAAGACACCTGTTTATTTTAACTGGAATTTTCTTACTTATTGGTCCACCATTACTAACTTTAAAATCTTGAGAGAGCTGGGTCGAGGAGAAAATGACGTCAACGACTCACTAGTTTAAGAATGCAATGCATGTGTACGCGGCTGAATTAATATGCAGCACAGGATTTTGGGCTTTCAGCCTTTTAAACCAGTGTTTTGCATGTATAACGAATTGCGTTTACACGCTGAAATTTTAAGCTAGTGAGTAAATGACGTCATTTTCTCTAGATCCAACCCTCTGAGGTCTAATCGGTCACTTTTGAACGAGGGCTGTGAAATCCAAAACTTACACTCAAAATAAACAGCCTCTGGATAAAACTAAAAGCTCAAACAAGGCTGCTGCCTAACAGGAGCCCAGCAGCCTGGGGCACCCAAGAAAGTCCTTTGGGTGCCTAAATTTTTGCAGCAGTTCCCAAAACATTACCTGTTGGGCTCCTAACTTTTTGGCTTTTGCCCTTCTGGGCTCCTTGAAATATTGTTAGGCAACAGCCTTGTCAAAAATATGCCAGTTAAGTGTTAAGCAAACACACTTTTCAAAATCTGAAGGAAAAAAGGAAATGATTTTTTGATCATAGTGGCACTTGTTTTAACAAGACCACTATTCACTGCTCACTTCCTCAAGTCAAAAAATTTCCTTAACAAGTGAATCCTACTGTTTTAAGGACTGGAATGTTATTCCAGCAGATGTTTGCACAACAATTATTATTTGGCTACCAATCAGTTCATGCACACTCAGTTTGAAAGCATAGTACTAAATTATCTTAAATACAAATGTGCCTTCCCTAAGCTTAAATAAAAGCTTTCAAGTGTAGAGGGATTGAAATAGCTTTGAACCACTGAACAACAAATGCAAATTTAATTCGAATGCTGTCAACTCATGTCAAAATTATATTCAAGCCAATTCAATTTCCTCTTAACTTTATAGCTTAAATATCATAAAAATTCTGTATTTTCTGTAGTGTAGGAAATCACACAAAACGAAAATACAATTAGCAAACTAAAATCTCACCTCTCCTGGCTTATTATAGGTGATGCAGTTGTTGAACACTAGGCGAAAATCATCTATACACTCTTGACTACAGGAATACTCGAGGTTTTCTAGCTTTCTCTTGATCTGACCCATGTCCATGGGACGTTTTATGATCGTGTAGTAATCCTACAAAACCACAAGACCTCCAGTCAACAACATCTTGCAAAGGAATGAACCGATAACTTAGGTGCGATTGCAGCGCATACTAACCGGCAAATTCAATTTTACAGCGTCCACAGGTTCGTGAAACGGCCAGGAATATGGATGCCTCCACATCGCCTTCATGATCGTTTTCGACAAATACTGGAGTTGGTTTGTAGTTCGATAAACTTTTGGCTCTTGGCCGGTTGTTGGTGGTTGAGTCATTCCTCGCTACAAAAGACATTTAGAACAAAACAACAGTTCGTGTAGAATTTATTTCGGTTTCGCATGTTATACCAAACATCAAATTATAAATTCAAGGTTTAAACGCTGCTCGAGCGAAGCTAACGAACAACGAAATGGATTAGAGTAATATTTACCACTGTTTGTTGTTCAAAATCGTCGTACTTGTGTGATAAACGCCTTACTCGCTTCCCGAGACCCTCGGGGCTAGTCTCTGATCGCAATCCATACAATGAATCGGCAGAGTTATGTTCATTAGTGAGACCAGACTGTAAAGCTGAGCTGGGCCTAGAGGTGATGCAATACAACCTCGTCAATTTCGCCCTCGAATTTACCTAAGTAGTCTCCAAAATGACACAAAAATGTGCAGAATAACGTTAGGCACAGTTTTTGCTACTTTGGAAGACGTAAAAACCTTCTCAGGAGCGAGAAAAAAGTCCGCGTCACCTCAACGCCATCTTACAGTGCCAACGCCATTTTTGGCGGTGACACGCACAACTATTCACGAACGAATATCACGATTCACAAGCCCAAGAACCCAATAATAACCGGACCATACCGTTCGATAAGGTTCGTTAGAGGGTTCTGCAAGCTTTGGATTGTTGGATGGCCTTGCGTTTCCATGCACGGCGAAAGATTCCTCAAAGATTCTTCCCTCCTTCACAAATCCATCCGGCTCGCTGTAGAGCGAAGGCCGCCCTTTTGAATTCTTCATCGACCCCCAGCAAAGAGCTTACAAGCCACGTCATTACTATAGTGTCACGTGCCCCTACTCAAGCGCGCCAAAACGTGAATTCGAAGTTTTTGCGATCAAATACGTCTCGGAAATAGCAGAAATTTTCAGAGCAGCCGTCTTATTTTGATTCAGGTGGCTTCTCAACAGATCTCAATCGTGCTCTTTGCAAACAACAAAAACCAAAAATTACCGAACGCCTGCTTCATGAAGTCACCGAGGAAGAAAATCGCTTTTCGCTAATTGAGTACTTTACAGTGACAGAGAACAACAACAGATCGACAACAAGTAGTTCCGGGTTGTCGACTTGTCACGCAGCGGACAGTACTTCTCGCTCTTGACCTTTACTATAGACAGCTAGTGATTTTGGAGACCGAAGAACCTTTTTCTCCTTACCCATGTTTATAGTTGAAAACTGACAGATATATCAAACGTGATATTATAAAAGGAATATGATGTTGTCGATGTTGTAAGCCTTCGCGTACCCTTCGCGGTTTACATAGACCTTTACACGTTGTCAGGTGAAACAACTCCTCGTTCATGCGTGACATTGTTTACATTTCTAATTCCACTGGGACTTTATTTGACTCTGACGAAATAACGCCGATCATTCACTGCATTGTGCATGAGGTTTATCCACTTTGTGGTACTCTGTATATTCCATATTTTTTCCAGACCTTGGATCGCAGAGATTTTTTTCTCCCTGATAAACACAATGTAAAAGATGTAAAATCCATCGCGGCTGCCTAACTTCAGGGGCACCCAACCACCGTTTTATCTCAAATGCTTTTAAACGCTGTTTTAGGTTGTCTGGAGTATTTTTAAAGCTCCGTAGGTTAATTCTAGGTTGCACTAAAAAAATTTTACCTGTTCGGTTATTTTAGGGGAACTTGAGTATTCTCGAATTTATTAGGGCTCTTTTGTTCATTTCCCGAAAACCTTAGGTCTTATCGCCTTTCCGAAAATGATAGCTAACCTTTTTTCGGTACCCAAAACGACATTTTTAACAATCCGAAAACAACATACTTTAAATTTCTCATATCACGAAAGTTCGAGGCGAGAATTCTCTCAAGAAAATTAGAGGGGATTAAAGGCCTTCCGAACAGATAATTTACCGAAACGATCCGTTGGGTGCCCCTGTAACTTTGCTGAGTGAATTTGATCAACCTCGTTTGAAATTACGTTCCCAGTTGGTTCTTAGATGGCTTTTATCCATTTGTTAAAGTGATGTAACTGCTCCATAGATTATCCAGTGCTTGATCTCTGACCACGAAGAGATATGGAAAAACTCATTCAAAAAAATCCCCGGATCGGGGCCGCACCGTTCATATCAAGAAGTATCCAAGCCGTACCCAAGTAAACACGTTAAACCTCGATCCCAGGCTCTCTCTAGTTTCCTCAAAGACAAAGGAGAGAACGACAGCCTGAACCTGAAGAAACAGACCTAGAGAAATAGCAAAAAAATCGTTATGGGGAATGATCAACGTGGTTTTTACAACACTGTTTATCTATTTCTTATCTACTTCTTTTTTAGACATATTTCGTGATGGTTTAAAGCTATTTACTAAGAATTATTACGCATAGTATTTGTTCAATTTTCACATATTTCAATAATTCTGTTTATAATTTTAACAAATGTTTCAAGGAATACACATAATGCGAAATTGTTTAAGTGGAATTTGATTAGTATAAGGGAAAGAGAACAGAACCGCTCACTTCCAATGAATCCCGTCATTTAATTTCAAATGCTGCAAAATATTTTGTTGCATCAACGAAAAGTGCATATAATCAACCAGTTTATTCACGGTGTTTGTTCTTTTTTAACCACCGAGACAAACACCATCTGGACCATGGAACAAGCACATGACAACTATACCTGGTATTTCTTTGCTAAATCAGGCCTTCAACTTTGCAAGTAAGCTGAGATTTTGATTTTGGTATAAATAAAGTTTACTTAGTTTGGCCAAAGTTGTAAAGTTTAGAACACTGTCGAACCTCTGGTTGCGACCACTTTCCAAAATACCATAATTTTCGAGGTAAAATCACTATATTTGAAACCTCTTGTAACCAACCACCTCTCAAAAGCGACTGCGACTACTTTTAGAGCTCAAAATTAGAAATTTTCTTGTAAGCGACCAGTGGACAGATAATTGCGGAATGAAAGTTAGATAATAACGTGTTGTAACATTACGGGGTGTGACAACTCTAACAAACGCCGTTTGAGCAATACTCGGTCTTAAATTAGGTCGTCCCGGAAATTTGGATCATCCTCCCGAATTTTTGGGAAACGTCAAAATTTCCTTCGATGTCCCGATTTTTTTCTGCAATGTCCCGGAATTATAGCGCGTTTCCCGGAAAAATTTCCAAGTGTCCCGATTCCCGCAGAACAATTTTGGCTTTGTCCCGAAACAGCGTTTGTTAGAGTTGTCACCCCCCGTTAACATTGTCGCATTCCTGGATAGTACAAGAAACGGAAACTTTTCAATGGCAAGTACCGTGTTTTTTCTCAAAATCGACTTTTTACATCAATAAAGCATTGAAAACAGGGATAAGTCTCTACAGTCACCTTATGCTAATGAGGCAAACTTTTGACTCAATAGGGTCTTTAGAAGCTGCCGTAAGCGACCACCTCCCATAAGCGGCCAGTCGCTTGCAGGAGGTTCAACTGTATAGGAAATGGCCTGTATTTAGGTATAGATTTTAGTCATTTTGGTCCGGAGAAGGGCGATTTTCTTTTTTGTTGAAAATGGGGTGTTCGCTTTCCCAATCTAGTAGCCTCTTCCAGACGTTCAGTTAGTCAGAGCGCAGCGCGGAAGAGGCTACCAATCTAGGGATCTGGTTATAGATGAAATGAATATTTTCGAGTAAAGGGTAAGGCCTAACAAAGTGCATAGAAAATGGTATAACTATGTCTGAAATGAATTCAGTTTCTAAGAAAGTGCATGCACACGCTGTCAACTACACTTCGACCAGGTCTGTCAAGGAGACATAAGATCAAATCCTGCACCCACAAAATCAAAAGTAGAAAAATTGAGAGTGCTCTAATACAAAGATGGTGGAGAAACCAGCTCAGTTTCCGTGGTTTATTGTGGAATTCAACTTTTTAATTTCATGTTACTAAGAGTAAATTTAATTTAAACTTGTTTAACATGTGATGTTTGAAACTCTAGACCTGTTTTATTTTCTGTTCCTTTATTAGTATAGGTAATCATACGGCTTCGATTTCAATCTGGAATTAATTTGCACGAGTGAGTTTTTGAAAAAGCTGAAATTGCACGAGCCGCTTCGGCGAGTGCAATTTCAGCTTTTTGAAAAACTCACAAGTGCAAATTAATTTCAAACCTATGCTTACTTATTAATAATGCAAACATGAAAAAATTCGCGCGGAAAAGTGCCCAAAGATGTTTCTTGAAGCCATTTATTTCGCATTCAAGGAAACTTTTTTCAGAGTTTCCGTACAAAATTTTGGTCATTGCTTTACATGAGATCACTGGCCCACAAAATTTCTCACTGTCTTTCTGCAAATCATAATACAGATTACGATGTGTAATTTGCACTGGTGTTACACTTAAACTGCATTGCTCTCAGCAATCAGAATCGAGTAATTTTTTCATGTGTATTATTATATCTCTAACACTCTAAGTTAGTAACCGTGCTGTGATTGGTCAATTTAGCGGGCCGTTCTCTACTCCACGGACCGCTAAAACTTTAAGCTTTTTTTGTTGCTAAACTGTTGCGTGATATATATCGCCAAATTTTGTCAACTTAGATAGCAAATAAAGTATAAAACTTTTTTTTACTCTAAATTGTGTACTAAAGTGTGCTAACGACTTAACGAACGATTTCAAATTGATTCGTTTTGCTTTCGACCTGCTTCAGAAATTTGAAGCCGTTCCTCACGAATGGAATTCGTAGCCGAACCCTTCAGACACACAATAGAGATATAATAAATATCTTACTAACCTCGTCTTCTCGGTCCATAACGTAAGTTACGGATCCTCGTTTTTTCCCCTACGATTTATGGCCCAGCGCCGAAGCGCGCGGGCCATAAATCGAAGGGGGAAAAAACTCAGTTTGTAACTTACGGTACGGACCGCGGAGAAGACGAGGTTAGTAAGAGGTATGTATTATTTTCTCACTCTAGAGCTCCAACACATAGAGATTTTATCTAATTCAAAGGACCGTTACAAAATAAACCACAACGTTAAGATAAGTAATACTTTCACCTATGTGACACCTTACTCAGGTCACCTTTTTAAGTCACACAATCCAAAAACTAAGAAATTTAAACATACTAAACTACTGGTATTTACTTGACTAAAAAGTTATCAAACATTTAGGGTGTGGCACAGCTACAGGTGGCACATACACCTTGCACATCTTCAAGTATTTACTGTTTTGAAGTTCTGAACACAACTCTTTCATCTCCAGGTGAAACCTAGTCATAGTCTGTTAAAAATCGGTTGCTGAAGAAAAGAAAAATAATTCAAATTAGAATTAAAATCATGAATCTCGAGACCGTATTCCGGTAGCCTCGCAGCTCCTACAAGATCTAAATTTCATTGGCGAGGATAGAGTCGCAGCCCTTTTGTTTTAGGGCTAGGGTCCATTGTTTCTGTTGTTTGTTCTTTTGTTAAACCTCAAGGGTGGTCTCCAATCAGGTGAGACCTTGTAAGAGCTGCGAGGTGACCCCCGTATTCTATATCCCAAGACTTTCCTGACCCTTTTTTACATTTTCAAACCCCAAAATGTCCAACTAATTAGGCCTTAAGTAACCTCGCCAATAAGTGGGAGGGGGTTAACCCAGATATACTACTGTACTCCATAATTACTAGTCATAAATCATCAACAACATATATGGATTAGAACACAAGCTTTGTCACATTAGTTGCTAAACAAAGCTGCTGCATATCTTGAATTTCTGTAACATGAAGCAAGTAGTTCAAAGTATTGCAGCTACTTCCCCCCTTGAATGCAGGGTAGCTGGCCAACTGGAGGCTCACATGCATAATGTCAGGTTGCCTGATAGCTTTTTAACACCCATTGATACACTTGCTGGGTAGAGGGAAGTAAATGTACAGGTGCCTTGCTCAAAAATACAGGTGAGGACCCTGGCAGGACTTAACCTCAAGTTTGACTTAATTGGAACCTCATGACTAAAAGAAGTGCCAAGAAGATGGAAGATTAACCCTGTTCAAATGGATTACAACAAAAACCAAAACCTTCATCACACGAGGGTTTGGTTAAACAAAAATTTTTTTGCCATGAAATTAAACAGTGTTATGTTGGGTGGCGTGGTGGCCTCATGGTTAGTGCATTTTTCCCCAGACCAAGTGGTCAGGTTCCAGCCCTCGGCCAGGGACACTGCATTACATTCTTGGGCAAGACACTTGACTCTCAAACTGCCTCTCTCCACCTAGGTGTATAAATTGGTACCAGCAACTTTAATGCTGGGGGAAGTAGCTTCTGCAATACTTTGAACTAGCTTGCTTTCATGTTCAGAAATTCAGATATGCAGCAGCTTTGTTTAGGCAACTAATGGGCAAAGCTTGTGTTCTAATCCATATATGTTGTTGATGATTTTATGACAGTAATTATGGAGTAAGTAGTATATCTGGGGTTAACCCCCTCCCACTTATTGGCGGTTTTACTTAAGGCCTAATTAGTTTGGACATTTTGGGGTTTGAAAAATGTAAAAAAGGTCAGGAAAAGTCTTGGGGATATAGAATAAACGTGAACGGTGGTGCACCTCGCAGCTTTACCAAGGTACTCACCTGATTGGAGACCACCCTTGAGGTTTAACAAAAGAACAACAACAAAAGAACAATTGCCCTAGCCCTAAAAACAAAAGTGTGCGACTCTATCCTCGCCAATTGCAATTTAGATCATTGTAGGAGCTGCGAGGCTACCTGAATACGTTCTCGAGATTCATGATTTTAATTCTAATTTGAAATTATTGTTTCTTTCTTCAGAACCGATTTTAACAGACCTACACTAGGTTCACCTGGAGATGAAAGAGTTGTGTTCAGAACTCAAAAAGTATAATACTTGAAGATTGCAAGGGTATGTGTCCACCTGATCTTGTGCCACACCTAAATGTTTGATAACTTTGTTAGTCCAAGTAAATACCAGTAGTTTTAGTATGTTTAAAATTTCTAGGTTTTTGGATTGTGTGACTTAAAGGTGACCTGAGTAAAGGGTGGTCAGCATAGGTAAAGTTTACTTATCTTAACGTTGTGTTATTTGTGTAACGGTCTTTGGGGAATTAGATAAAATTCTATGTGTTGAGCTTCTAGAGTGAGAAAAAATAATACATTACCTCTTACTAACCAATCGTCTTCTCGGTCCATAACGTAAGTTATACGGATCCCGTTTTTGGTTTTCCCCTACGATTTATGGCCCAAGCGCAAGCGCGCGGGCCATAATCGAAGGGGGAAAAAACTCAGTTGTGTAACCTTTACGCGTACGGACGCGCGGAGAAGACGAGGTTAGTAGGTATGTATTTGTTTATTTTTTTTTTCTCACTCTAGAGCTCCAACACATAGAGATTTTATCTAATTCAAAACCGTTTACAAAATAACCCAAAACCCAAAAAAAAACTTAAGAATAAGTAATACTTTCACCTATGTGACACCTTACTCGTCACCTTTTTTAAGTCACACAATCCAAAACTAAGAAATTTAAACGATACTAAACTACTGGTATTTACTTGACTAAAAGTTATCAACATTTAAGGGTGTGGCACAGCTACAGTTGGCACATACACCTTGCACATCTTCAAGGTATTTACTGTTTTGAAGTTCTGAACACAACTCTTTCCTCTCCAGGTGAAACCTATTCATAGTCTGTTAAAATCGGTTGCTGAAGAAGAAAGAAAATAAATTCAAATTAGAATTAAAATCATGAATCTCGAGACCGTATTCACTCGGTAGCCTCGCAGCTTCTACAAGCTCTAAATTTCATTGGCGAGGATAGAGTCGCAGCCCTTTTGTTTTAGGGTTAGGGTCCATTGCTTCTGTTGTTTGTTCTTTTGTTAAACCTCAAGGGTGGTCTCCAATCAGGTGAGACCTGTAAGAGCTGCGAGGTGACCCCCGTATTCTATATCCCAAGACTTTCCTGACGCCTTTTTTTACATTTTCAAACCCCAAAATGTCCAACTAATTAGGCTTAAGTAACCTCGCCATAAGTGGGAGGGTGGGGGGGGGGGGGTTATAACCCAGATATACTACTGTACTCTACATTACTAGTCATATCATCAACAACATATATGGGATGAGAACACAAGCTTTTGTCACATTAGTTGCTAAACAAATCTGCTGCATATCTTGAATTCTGTAACATGAAGCAAGTAGTTAGTTTCAAAGTATTGATTGCAGCTAAACTTCCCCCAGCATTAAAGTTGCTGGTAACCAATTTTGTACCCTAGGTGGAGAGAGGCAGTTGAGAGTCCAGTGTCTTGCCCAAGAATGTAAATGCAGTGTCCCCTGGCCAGGGCTGGAACCTGGACCACTACCTGGTCTGGGGAAAAATGCACTAACCATCGAGGGCCACCACGCCACCACAACATAACACTGTTTAATTCATGGCAAAAAACTTTTTGTTTAGACGCAAACCCTCGTGTGATGAAGGTTTTGTTTTTGTTTGTAAATCCATTTTGAACAGGGTTAAATCTTCCACATCTTCTTGGCAACTGTCCTTTAGTCATGCGGTCCAATTTAAGTCCAAACTTTGAGGGTTAAGTCCGGCCCCGGGTCCCTCACCTGTATTTTTGAGCAAAGGGCACCTGTACTTTACTTCCCTCTACCCAGCAAGTGTATCAAGTGGTGTTGTGAACAAAGCTATCAGGCCAAGCTGACATTATGCCTGTGAGCCCTCCATGTTGGCCAGCTACCACTGCATTCAGGGGGGCAGTAGCTGGCAATACTTTGAACTACTTGCTTCTAGTTACAGAAATTCAAGATATGCAGCAGCTTTGTGTTTAGGCAACTAATGTGACAAAGCTTGTGTGTCTAATGCCATATATGTTTGTTGATGATTTCTGACTAGGTAAATTATGGAAGTTACAGTAGTAGCTCTGGGTTAACCCTCCCTACCCCCCCCCAAAAAAAAACCCCCCGCCACTTATTGGCAGAGGTTACTTAAGGCCTTAATTAAGTTGGACATTTTTGGGGTTTGAAAATGTCAAAAAGGGTTTCCAGGAAAGCCTTGGGGATATAGAATACGGGGTCCACCTCGGCAGCTACTTTACAAGGTCTCAACCTGATTGGAGACCACCCTTGAGGTTTAACAAAAGAACAAACAACAGAAGCAATGGACCCTAACCCTAAAACAAAAGGGCTGCGACTCTATCCTCGCCAATGAAATTTAGAGCTTGTAGAAGCTGCGAGGCTACCGGGGGGGGGAATACGGTCTCGAGATTCATGATTTTTAATTCTAATTTGATTATTATTTGTGTCTTTTCTTCAGCACCCGATTTTTAACAGACTATGACTAGGTTTCACCTGGAGGGGATGAAAGAGGTGTTGTGTGTCAGAACTTCAACACAGTAAATACTTGAAGATGTGCAAGGTGTATGTGCCGACCTGTAAGCTGTGCCACCCCCTAAATGTTTGATAACTTTTTAGTCAAGTAAATACCGTAGTAGTTTAGTATGTTTTAAATTTCGTTAGTTTTTGGATTGTGTGACTTAAAAAAGGTGACCTGAGTAAGGTGTCACATAGGTGGAAAGTATTACTATATCTTAACGTTGTGGTTGTGGTTTTTTTATTTTGTGAACGGTCCTTTGAATAGATAAAATCTCTATGTGTTGGAGCTCTAGAGTGGAGAAGAATACATACATTACGCTCTTACTGAACCTCGTGGTGTGCTTCTCCGCGGGTCCCGTACCGTAAGTTACGGACCAAGTTTTTTCCCCTTCGATTTATGGCCCAAGCGCGCAGCGCGCGGGCCATAAATCGTAGGGAAAAAAAAAAAAAACCAGGATCCGTGATTTAAAGTACGGACCGAGAAGACGAGGTTAGTCATGGGCTCCTGGGTTAGTAAGATATTTATTATATCTCTTTTGTGTGTCTGAATGGTTTGGTAAGGATTTCCATTCATGAGGAACGCCTCCAAATTTCTGAAGCAGGTCGAAAGCAAAACGAATCAATTTGAAATCGTGTCGTTAAGTCAGTTAGGCACGACTTTAAGTGACACAATTTTAGAGTAAAAAAAAGTTGTTATACTTTTATATTTGCTATCTAAGTTTGACAAAATTTGGCGTATATGATGCACGCAGACAGTTTAGCAACAAAAAACGCTTAAAGTTTTTAGACGGGCCGTGGTAGTAGAGAACGGCCCGCTACATTGACCAATCACAGCACGGTTACTAACTTAGAGTGTTAGAGATTATAATAATACACATGAAAAATTACTCGATTCTGATTGGCTGAGAGCATGCAGTTTAAGTGTAACACCAGTGCAAATTACGACATCGTAATCTGTATTATGATTTGCGAAAGACAGTGAGAATTTGTGGGCCAGTGATCTCATGTAAAGCAATGACCAAAATTTTGTACGGAACTCTGAAAAAAGTTTCCTTGAATGCGAAATAAAGTGCTTCAAGAAACATCTTTGGGCACTTTTTCCGCGCGAATTTTTTCATGTTTGCATTCATAATAAGTACGGCAGTAGGTTTTGAAATTAATTTGGCAACCTTGTGAGTTTTTTCAAAAAGCTTGAAATTGCACTCGGCCGAAGGCGGCTCGTTGCAATTTCAGCTTTTTCAAAACCTCGCCATCGTGCAAATTAATTCCAGCATTTGAAAATCGAAGCCGTGTATGATTCCACTATACTAATTACAAGGAACAGAAAATAAAACCAGGTTCTAGAGTTTCAAACATCACATGTTAAACAAGTTTAAATTAAATTTACTCTTAATAACATGAAATTAAAAAGTTGAATTCCACAATAAACCATGGAAACTGAGCTGGTTTCTCCACCATCTTTGTATTGGAGCACTTTCATTTTTCCTACTTTTGATTTTGTGGGTGCAGGATTTGATCTTATGTCTCCTTGACAAGACCTGGTCGAAGTGTGTTGACAGCGTGTGCATGCATCTTTCTTTAGAAACTGAATTCATTTCAGACATAGTTATACCATTTTCTATGCACTTTGTTAGGCCTTACCCTTTACTCGAAAATATTCAATTTCATCTATAACCAATCCCTAGATTGGTACGCTCTTCCGCGCTGGCGCTCTGACTAACTGAACGTCTGGAGAGGCTACGTAGATTGGGAAAGCGAACACCCCATTTCACAAAAAGAAATCGCCCTTCTCCGGACCAAAATGACTAAAATCTATACCTAAATACAGCCATTTCCTATACAGTTGAACCTCCTGCAAGCGACCTGGCCGCTTATGGGAGGTGGTCGCTTTACGGCAGCTTTCTAAAGACCCTATTGAGTCAAAAAGTTTGCCTCATTAGCATAAGGTGACTGTAGAGACTTATCCTGTTTTCAATGCTTTATTGATGTAAAAAGTCGATTTTGAGAAAAAACACGGTACTTGCCATTGAAAAGTTTCCGTTTCTTGTACTATCCAGGAATGCGACAATGTTAACGGGGGGTGACAACTCTAACAAACGCTGTTTCGGGACAAAGCCAAAATTGTTCTGCGGGAATCGGGACACTTGGAAATTTTTCCGGGAAACGCGCTATAATTCCGGGACATTGCAGAAAAAAATCGGGACATCGAAGGAAATTTTATGACGTTTCCCAAAAATTCGGGAGGATGATCCAAATTTCCGGGACGACCTAATTAAGACCGAGTATTGCTCAAACGGCGTTGTTAGAGTTAGTCACAACCAACCGCCGTAATGTTACAACACGTTTATTATCTAACATTTCAAGTCGCGCAATTCACTCTGTCCACTGGTCAGCTTTACAAGAGAATTTCTAATTTTGAGCTCTAAAAGTATTATAGTCGCAGGAGTCGCTTTTGTGAGAGGTGGTTTGGTTAACAAGAGGTTTCAAATAGAGAGTGATGTTATACCTCGAAAATTTATGGTTTTTGATTGTTTTGTTTGGAAAGTGGTCGGGGCAACCGAAGAGGTTCGACATGTGTTCTAAACTTTTACACTTTGGCCAAACTAGTAAACTTTTATTTATACCAAAGATCAAATCTCACTTACTTGCAAAGTTTGAAGGCCTGAGTTTAGCAAAAGAAATCCAGTTATAGTTGTGGGCATGTGGCTTGGTTCCATGGTCCAAATGGTGTTTTGGGTCTCGGTGTTAAAAACGAACAAACACCGTGAATAAACTGGTTTGATTATATGCACTTTTTTTTCCCGTTGATGCCAACAAAATATTTTGCAGCTTTGAAATTAAATAGAGGGATTCATTGGAAGGTGGAAGCGGTTCTGTTCTCAGTTTCCCTTATACTAAATCAAATTCCGCATTAACAAAAACAAAACAAAATTTTCGCAAGATAATATTATGTGTATTCCCTTGAAACAAAAATATTGTTAAAATTTATAAACAGAAAAAACAAAATTATTGAGAATATGTGAAAATTGAGACTAAATCAAAACTTAATGCGTAATAATAAAAATTCTTAGTAACTAGCTTCAAAAAAAAAACGCATCTCGGAAATATGTCTAAAAAGAAGTAGATAAGACATACGAATAAAACAGTGTTGTAAGAAACCACTTTTGATCATTCCCCATGAACGATTTTTTTTTTTTTTTTTGCTTAATTATCCTCTAGGTAGTCCAGTTGCCATGGAGGTGTTTCTTCAGGTTCAGGCTGTCGTTCTCCGTCCTTTGGTCTTTGTGAGGAAACTGAGAGAAAAAAAATAGAAGGAAGAAAGGAAAAATAAAAATAAGAGAGGCAGCCTGGTGATCGAGTTGTTTATAACTTGTGTTTAATACGTTTGGGTCCAAAAGGGGGCTTGGAAAATACTTCTTGAGTATGAACGGTTTGGGGCGGGGAGGGTTTGGGGGCGCGGACTCGGTAGAGGGCAGCTCGGAGGGGCAAAACTGGCGGGCCGAAATGCCCCGATCCGGGGATTTTTTTGAATGAGTTTTTTTCCATATCTCTCTCAGTGGTCAGAGATCAGCACCGGATACTATGGGAGACATTACAGTCACAGCTTTAAAAAAAAAAAACAAATGGATAAAGAAGCCGCAGCAATCTAAGACCACTTGGGGAAACGGTAATTTCACAGCGATGAGGACGAGGTTGATCAAAATTTTCACTAGCGGAGCGATCAGCAAAGTTACAGGGGGCAGACAAGGATCGGTTTCGTAAATTAGGTGGTAATATTTGAATGATTCTCAGTTGTTCGGAAAGGGAGTAAGACTTATTTAAACTAAAATACAGTTTAAATTATAATCCCCCTAATTTTTCTTGGAGAAATTCGCTATGCCTCCTCGAACGGGGGTGGGTGGGTGGGTCGTTGGGGGGGGGTATATGTGGGGTGGTGGAAATTAAAAAGTAAATGTTGTTTTCGGATTGTTAAAATGTTCGTTTTGGGTACCGAAAAAAGGTTAGCTGCACTATCATTTTTCGGAAAGGCGATAAGACCTAAAGGTTTTTCCGGAAATGAACAAAATAGCCCTAATAAATTCGAGAATACTCAAGTTCGGGCCATAAACTAAACCGAACAGGTAAAATGTTTTTAGTGGGCTAGACCTAGAATTAACCTACGGAGTCTTTAAAAATACTCCACAGACCAACCTAAAAACAGCGTTTAAAAAAAATGGAAAGCCATTTGAGGAATAAACAACGGTAGGGTATGTGGTGCCGCCTGAAGTTTAGGCATGGCCGCGGATGATTTTTAACATTCTTTTACCATTGTGTTTTATCAGGGAGAAAAAAAATGTCTGCGATCCAAGGTCTGGAAAAAATATTGGGAATATAACAGAGTTATACCACAAGTGGAGTAAAATCCTCATGCACAAGAATGCAGGTGAAATGATACCGGCGTTTATTTTTTTTTCGTCAGAGGTCCGAAATAAAGGATTTTGGTCCCAA
>JAHPZR010032226.1:25000-40500 GCA_019787425.1 Platygyra sinensis | reverse complement strand
TAAATGAAAGCTGCACTGTCCAGGTGCGGGAGGAGACCGTCATCCACCATGCGGTTGAAGAAGAGCTGACTCGCACGGAATAACTTGAAAAGCGCCAAAGTCATCCTTCTTCCTTGCTCCTCTTGTTAGCTCTTGTTGTCTTGTAGCCCTTGCCTCGAACAATATTTCCCGGCCCCGAATTTCTCTCGAAACTGATTTTCATGCAGAGCGAATATTGATCCTGCAAAAGCCGCTTGTTTAAAAAGTATATTTAGAAAAGTAACGTTTGTTTTATTACAGTGAATGAGACCACGAGTCCCTTGTTCAATGGTTCAGCTTCACAGTGGCCTTCATCGTTTTACCCGTGGCCTCGAACATCAAGCAACAGTGGAGCCGTTACTAAAACTCATTCTTCAGCGACACAAGCAGGTTTGTTTGTAAAGTATTTTATTCTAAAACCAGTTGAAGTCTATGTTCCTCTGAATCGTAATTTTTTAAAGTGTATGTGACAGATTTTTTTTATTTGCTCGATAAAATTTCCACAATGTACATGATAAGAAAAGCAAAATAAATATTTCGATAGCGATTTTCCTTGGCGGTGTTTTAATGTATCAAAAGCGTCAAATTTCACTTCCGGTGGGTACAAAACCGCGGACCAAAAACAGGAGTCTGGGAATGATTGTGACGTCATTTCAGGACTTGAAGCTTTGCTAAAAACATATTTCTTCGAGATTTTCTTATTTTCTTATAAACAGTGCACTTTTGCACCATTTTAAAGCCAATTTATTAGCTCAGAATCAGAAATTGTCGGAAAAATCTTTGTTTTGCTATTCTAATCAGTACATTGTGGAAATTTTATCGAGCAAATAAAAAAATTCTGTCATATACACTTTAAGATTTTTGCTGTATAGTATTTTACATACAAAGCAAAAAAATGGTTGTTGTTGGGTCACTTTGGAGAGTCTATGAAATGAAATTTTTGCCCATTTTATTATTCTAAAATCAGTTGAAGTCTATGTTCTGCTGAATCGTAATTTTTTAAGTTTGGGCTTCTGACAAGCGTGGCTTTAAAGTTAGCCAATTCGAGTTAAAAAACTGCAACATTCCGTGCGCGGTAAAAATACGGAAATAAGGACCCGTTGACGTCATAAGGTGTGTAAAACCATCATGCATAGTCGCTGAGAGGGACAAGTAAAAAAGTTGGAAGTTTTGCGTTACCGGGAGGCCTGGTTTGATGAACTGCATTAACACCACTTACACGGAATTTCAAAAAATCATTAATGATTCATGAGCAAAACAGCCTATCAAAACACCGATAAAGCGTCACGTGCATGAACTTTATGTCCTGATAAAACACTCCTCGCTAGTGTCCTTTATACAAAGAATACTGATAAGGCATAGCTTGTTTTTCTTGTATGCCAATATCTTCCCCTCACAATTTGAACCTTTGTTCGGACTCCCAAGACACACGTTTTTTGTGGAATGTTTTTGAAGCCGTTCAAAAAACTCGCAGCACGTGTTTTATCCGGTCTAAAATTGCGCCGATAAAACACTCCTGCTCGTTTTTTAAAAATTACATAAAATAAATGTTGATTTCATAAGGATTTATAATAATAATAATAATAATAATAATAATAATAATAATAATAATAATAATAATCAAATTAAAGAATGATCATCGCAGTAAATTTTCCAATTTAAGTAATTGGAAAGAAGAAGCCTGAAAATAATCAGGGCTTCAACGGGATTGGAACCCATGACCTCCGCGTTACCGGTGCGATGCTCTACCAACTGAGCTATGAAGCCACACATTGGGAGCGAGGTCAATTTATTGAGTTCATATCTTCCGGTGCAGTGAAATACCGGCACACTTGACAAATTGAAACTTCCGCAGCGACAACTTTTGTCGAGATTTTTGGAAGGGCCAAACCAATTTTGTCAGTCCAGAGTTAGAAGTTCTTCTTGTGGTTTTCTATTGCAATAACAACATAGTCATAATTAAAAGACTGACACTTAGCTGGGTTTTCGATACTGGTTCTGAAACCCAAGTATATTTAGGTGATTTTCTCTGAACGTGTAAGTAATATAATGTAATTTTAACCACTCGACATTATTTTAATCTATTTTCCAACAGTAGCGTTACCAACATCAGGTACGTCAAATCATTGCAAGTAACTTAGAATTTTTCTTTCTTTAAACCTTTAAGGAAGTCTTCCAGGATTCCTCTCTGTCTCTTCCGCTTCCCTCTGCATTTGGTAGACCAGCCAAAGTCTGTCTCCGCCCTCTCATCTCTGTCGTCCGACCCCAGCTGTTCCTTGGTCGCCCGCTCCTTGGTTTTTGCTTCGGGATCCATCTAAAGCCTCCTTGCTACTGCTGACGTTTCCTTAGGCAGCGAGTGCATCCTATTCTACTTGATCGTCTCTTCTTCATCTGGGACACTATGTTCTCCTCCCTTGTTACTAGGCAAAGTTCTTCATTTGAGATGGTAATTTGGAGGATTATTCGGAGGTACTTGTTGACAAAGGTTTATATGCTACTTGAAGTGTTTACGGGTCGTTCTCCAGAAAGCCATACAGGAACACGGACCTGACATTTAATGTTTAAAATACTACGCTTTAGTGATCTAATTGCCTAACGCTTTTGATCTCCAGACCGTGTTCAGGGCATTCTTTTTCTTCCCTATTCTATCACTGTTGATTGGCTTGTGTCCATTTCAGCCTGGCTGTGCTCGGGGTGGTGGATTATCTAGCAGCTCTCTGGAATGCTCAGTCCGTCTTTTGTTAGCCTTGGTTTAAGAGCAGGGTTCCAGTGTTCGTGGCTATTTTTAGCTTTCTTGTACGTTTGTTGCATTTATATTTATACAGCTGCCTCCTCTGCCTTTTAATTGAGATGTGATCAGTTATCTTTTCCTTTCCTGATACAGTTTTCACCGTCTTCCTCATGACTTTCCTTGTATATGTCTGTTACTCGCTTTGCCAATCACGTTTTGCTATTATTTAAACGGCCTGCATATCTTGGTTCTATGTTCTTCATCGTCTCTATACTATTCCATGTTTTGTGCTGCGAACTAAGAAGGAAATGGCCTTAATTCAAAGGACGACGTTTGTAACAAGTCAAGTTGTGTTTCACACTTTGTTAGGTACCTGAGGTCTTAGCGATCTGTTTTGGGGTTTCAGCTGAACCTTTCTAATTTGATTCAAAACCAGAAACTCTTAGTCGCCTTGAGTCTGATTTTTATGGTCTCTGCTATTTTTTCTTCCTCACTTGTTTCAGGTCATACATTAGAAGAGCTGGTAAACCAGCTGAAGGTAAGATGTAGAGTCCATTACAGTAAGTGCTTTAGTCTTGCAGAGTGGGCCCCGAACATGCTTCACAGCACGGAAAATAGATCGATAGGGTCAAGCTGACATTTTTGCCTTCTTTGAATTAAAATACCTGGCCCCTCTTTCTCGAGAGTAAGGATATTTCAAGCTCAAGAATTGAAATGCAGTTACATATATCATACAAACAACTCTTAAAGCTTAGCAAACCTTTTCAACTTCAACTTCACTTTATTTTACTTTCATTTTGAAATTACAATACTAGCATAGAAAAGAAAGAAGGAAAGATAAATATAACGTAATTAAAGGTGATAATGGTATACAGTTGGTTCATGCACGGACTTCAAGTCCTCCGTCGGAGGCTCATAATAGAACCTCACGGATGGGTATTGAAACTTGATTGCATTCAGAAAAAACTGTAAAAAAGAAACCAATACATATTTTTGTGATAAGGGTTTTTGAACACTAAAAGGTTAGGTTTTTGGGTTTTTGGAGATTTAGTTTTTACTTTTTGATGGATTGAAGTTACGGTTAGGGTTCCGGGTTACTTTTTATGTCATTTGTTTTTTTTGTGTTATGACTTTAGTGTCATGCATCACCTTGCTTGAACTTTGTCCTTTATGCAGCAGCTATGTATTGGGTATTGATCAAATTAAGTCATTTATTCGTTATTAGTTGATCTGACTTTTGACTGGATTCACTCATACAGACGTCCATAGAGAAAGGTGACAAAGTCAACATGTCTGATATTAACGAAGTACTCACAAGGCACCAGTCCCTTGCAGACAGAACCATTTTAAATAACAGTATCATGGATTTATGTCTCGGAATTTTTAAAGGATACCAGGCTATCACGGATTATGTAGCTAAGGAATATCCAAACGTGCTGGAGGTATGGTGTTATGACATAACAGAATATTAACGTAACGAAGAAAAAGTAACAGATATCATTCGGCTCCAATCGAAGCTTGACGCAGTAGAAAGTCATGAGTATGCATGGCGTAACTTGCCATGAAGTAAAATGCTTAAGTGCACCTAACCCCAAAATATTGTTTCGCACCTGTTTGAAACGCATTGCGCCTTTTTGCCCCTTTTTAACTTGGAAAATAATATTTCCCAAGTTGTAGGTGTGGAGCGCGGATTCACTCCATCACTCCATCACTTCCCGTTAGACATTTGGAAACCCGGGGAGAGCTTCCATATGAAAAACCCACAAGGAGTGCTCTTCGGAAAATTTGAATTTAACTCCTACGGGAGACTTTTGTGGACGTTGCCTGAGCTTCATTATACTCCTAAAAGATACCACTTAAAACGGAATAGGTTCGATTACTAGCTATTGCTCAAGAGAGGATCCCGTGGGCACTTGTAGACGTAATCGAGAGATCAGCGGAAATCAAGCCTGAAAACCGAGAAATTAATAAACAAGACGTCACATAGCAACCTCGTTCACAGGGTCTCTCATCTTACCGCCTAGGGCGAGCGAGGAGAGACCCGAAATATTGTGTTAGCCTTTTTCAAGTTTGACTGATTAGATCTCCATCGAGATCCAACGTGAAATCAAGCAGGATCTTCGTTCACGGCTTTGCAGTTTATCTAGTATGTTATTAGCTGCTCGCAGTAGTCTGGTGAAAATTTCAACTTTTTTTCGCATCCTGAATTCCCCATATTCTGTTTTAAGGTGATTCCTCAGCATTGCATTGCGCATCCCTACCGCGCACGATTTTTGCGTCATTAACGCGCGCAAATGAGCAGGTGCACGTGCAAAACGTGAGAAATTTCCCTCAATCAAGGCTTGGCAGCGAAATAAAAGCTCGTTTTTTCTTAAACGAGCATGGTGACCTATATTTTTTATTGCATAATAATAGTGCCCATGTTATCCTCTTTAATCTAACAAAAAATTAAAAAATCTATCGGAAGGAAAAAAAAGATATAGCTGAAAGCGTGCACAAAACTGTTACCCTAGGATGTAAATTATGACCACGAAAACATCGACTCCACGAACACATTTCGTCCACCTCGTTTTAAGGTTATTCCTCACAATTGCACTGCGCATTCTTTCTGCGCATAATTTATGACGTCATTTAGCGCGTTCTCGTGCACGTGCACACTGAAAACATGGCGGATTTGCCTTGATATTGAGCTCTTTCAGTTGAAAAATGGCTATAGCTCACCAACGAGCATGGGCACCCCAATTTTTTTTCCAGTCATTGTAATCAACTTATCATAAACTTTGCTTGAGGAAAGACTGATCTGAATAAATAGCGAAAATAGCAAGTAAACTGTGGTCTTTTCTATTTTGCCCTATGGTAACCATGTCAAGAAATTTGGTTGAAATTTTAATCAAGGATTCAGCTTTTTGTCTAAATCAAATTTTAAAAGTTTATTTGTGTCCGATACAACGCATTGACTCCAGTTTAATGCGTGTTCTCATGAGTCTCGGTCACAAAAATTTAGAATTATTACTGGGAATGCGTTCTTGTAATAAGCGTTAAATAATGCCAAAATGGGTCATTTTCAATGCCCCAGTGCTCCTTAATGAGTATGGGCACCCCCCTTTTTTATTTCAAAATTGAAGTTCTCATATGATAAATATTCAGTGGGCAAAGTTTGAACGAAAACCTATTGTCAGTTCTATTTCAGGGGAATTACCTTAAATCTATCCGGACTGTCTTGCCATCATCGATCGAGCGAACATTGATCGTTCCCAATCTCCTCTCGGTTGAACAGAAGCGAAGTCCCCACATTCTCCCGGAGAGTAGGACAAAATCTAAGTCCCCACATTTCCCCCACCACAAGGGCTGAAATTTGTTGCAAAGTCCCCACAAAGTCCCGTATTCCCCCACATCAGCCCGGGGTCCCCCCCTCGGGGAAGCCGATGACAAGTGCATGAAGTCCGAAAAGCTGCTTTAAATTTGTGATCTGTTGTCAAAACTTAAGCTTACTTGAAAGCGCTCCGATCTTCATGTTTTCGCGGCGGTTGTAGGAAGAACTTCTTCACCGGAAAGGTTTGAGGACTTTGCGAGGAACGTTTTGGAACGTTTTTCAATGAGGCAAATCGATCAAAAATCGATAAACATTTTTTACAATCCCATCCGTCAGCTTACCAACAGAAAAAAATCGATAAAGATTTTACTCAGTCCTATTGGCTAGCTTTCCAATTTGTCCCTACAAAGAAAAACAAACCCAGCTGGATTTTTACCGTGGTATGCTTAAATATTATTTCTTCTAGTGCACCCTAAACGATACTTTGACAGCTAAAAATGGTGATGTTTCGTCGTCAACACCGTAAGCGAGACCAGAGTCCTTGATTTGTACCCGAGACGACGAAAATTTGTCAACCTATGCATATAAGAGTTCCCGGCCTCCGGGTTTTGAACATGAGGTGTTTAAGGTGGCTGGTTGCAGTTTCCAGTACTTTTCAAGACTTAGAGTTTGATGGGTCATTATAACCATTCTGTACGGGTTGACGCCAAAATCATGGTATCACCAAACTGCCAAATCATCGGGGAACAAGTTGCTGTTAATTTTGTGGCACAATAGGTTACCATAGCAACAATATGACCTGCTAAAAACACCCTTAATTTTAGCTTTAAGCGCTTATAACTCAAAAACGAGCTCAGTGACCCCCATTTTTTATTATCGAATTGTAATCAGCATGAGCAGATGCAACTTTTTGCAAAGTTTTGAAAAATTCTATGAAGGGGGTTTAGAGCCACCTTAAAGTTTCGAAAATTTAACGTGGCTCTGGTATGGGTCTTTCCTGGTTTGACGTCACAGACTGATTTGCATCGTGGTAATTCTTTGTAGACATGCATCCAAAGACGTTTGTGACGTTAACCAGGAATAGACCCATACCCCTTACTTGCTCGGTTGTGCAACAGATGATGGCCAGATTTCGTAACTTTTACAGCCTATAAAAAAGTCAAGATTTAATTTTTAAAAGGCGCAGTGCGTTTCGAAAAGGTCACAGTGCAAAGATTTCTTTAAGCTAAAAAAATATTTTGGGGTTAGGTGCACTTTCAGATGTACTGAGTTAAATTCCTCCAGTCTACTAGCTGCGTACATTTCACTGGAGCGTACAATTTTGCTGCATTTTTAAATATCTATGTATTTAGATATTTAGTTATTGATTTGCCGACAAGAAAATGACAAGAAAATTCAGTAAAGAAATATCTCACAGAATCATGTTGGTTGTTTTTTGTTTTACGTTGATTTTTCATAATTAACACACTATAATATACTCTTTTTCACTAACTCTAGATATCGGAAGCGTGAGAATAAGGCAGTGTTTTTTTTTATTTACAGCATTGCTGTTTCCCTTCCATTGTTACATTGTGATAAAGACATATCTTTAGACAATCTTTATCTTTATCAATCTTTATCCCTTGACATTGCAGAGACATTTGGAGAACATTTTGGAAACAGCTTCTCTCTGTCTGCATAAAAAGAACCACGCTTTCTGGAAGGAAACCCAAAATGTTAGTGATTTTCACTTATTTCATGTTATTTTTTCTTGCTACGGACAAACGTACACGTTTCTCAATCTCCCGAGGACTTAAAGAAGTCAAAAAAAAATAGATTTGAATTTTTTCGGTTAATTTCTGTAGAGGCGGGAACTCCTTACGTGAGGTTACGAGCCTCCCACGCTGACAATTTTTTTTAATAGGGGACTTCAGATTTGAGTACGAGTACGAGATCGAGTACGAGAACGACTTATCAATTCTAGATTGCAGGCTCCACATTATCACAACACAGACTTATCTCATCCCATGAGCTTTCCTCTCCACCTAAACACCAACATGTAGAGCGAGGACTCTAGAAACGTGACTGGTTTGAAATTCGAAACTCGCACTCGTACTCAATCTCGTACTCGTAGTCCAATCTGAAGGTCCCAGTAATATCTTCTTCACGTGCAAACAGCCCAAAAAGGTCAGCGGAGGAGGCTAATCCGTTCCTAACCCTTTCTCTTTTATAAGCATCCCAGATACAAAACATAAAAGTGAGCGATGTTCTATTTTCCTATTGCTGTCAATAGATTTAAATATGATTAAACTGATAGGAGATGGAAATCCTAAATAATCAAATGCCGCCGATATAAATCGATTAATTAAAATCGATTATATCGATAGACATTGTTCATCATTGAGCTTCAGTCTCAAATATCCTAACACATTAACTTGTCCTATGAGGTTAAAGACGGTTTAAGCTTTATCTAAGTTAACGTTCTTTTATATATAGATGCCCAATCTGATGCAGAGCCTGGAAGACATTCTAGCTACTGTGGTAAACAGCAGTTTTCCACCAGAAATCAACTATACTATTTGGACGCCAAAAGCTGGTAAGTATGATTCCAACTGAAAATGTATTTCCTGTGGAGAATAAATAAAGGAAGTCAATAGACATACCTATCTGTGCAATGTGAGTTATTATTAAGCATACTATCTAAGGGTGAGTTCCTTTGCGGTGATCTGGTCAGGATCAGTGATCCAAGATCTGTCTGGATCATGGTACATCAAAAGAACCTATGAATCCACGGCCAGAGTGGATTCACCGGTTCTTTTGATGCAGATCTTGGATCGTGCTCCAGATCACCCCAAAGGAACGCACCCTTACAAAATTTGAAATAGACGTACTCACCGAGAGAGGAGTGTAGTCAGGTACGTATAAGGAATCATTGAATACGTAAGTGTCTTACAATGAGGCTACCTTAAAATAACAATTTTTTTTATCGGATCAGATTCTCACTCTTTGAGAACCGAGGGAGGTCTGTAAGTAACATTCTCTTTTATTGCTTGTAGTTGCTGAAGTCGTTAAAAAGGGTGTTAATTCACTTATTGAAGACATCAGAACTCCAAACTACTTAGACGTCGAAGAACCTACGTGGAAAGGCGTTTCTGATTTCGTTT
The DNA here is from genome assembly GCA_019787425.1 of Platygyra sinensis. Classification (NCBI taxonomy): domain Eukaryota; kingdom Metazoa; phylum Cnidaria; class Anthozoa; order Scleractinia; family Merulinidae; genus Platygyra; species Platygyra sinensis. The sequence continues at coordinate 31,295 of JAHPZR010032226.1, read as the reverse complement.
TCATTCCGAAGGAAACAGTTATGAAGGCTAAAGGTAGATTTACACGTACTTATTATATGGCTAGCTCCGTGAGCGGGCAAGATGAACCAAATCGCGCGCTGTGATTGGCTACCCGAGCGGGCAAGATGGAGCCATCTTGCCGCTCGGGACTACCCGCTGCATCCCGAAAGCAAAATTTCACCAAAAGCCATATAATAAATCCTTTATTGACCAAGTTTGTTCGGTCAAGATGGCTGGATATTGGCCTCGTTCTTTTTTTTGCGAGTTTATGGACCTCGACTTCGTCTCGGTCCATAAACACGCAAAAAAAGAACTTGGCCAATATCCAGCCATCTTGACCGAACAAACTTGGTCAATAACCCATACTTATTGATAGGACAAAACATTCCCAAGAGATGATGTTTAGGGGCACAATGTATTGACTTACATTCATTGAAGGACAATGTTCTTTGATTCAGGTAGTAGACTAGTGAGGATTGGTATAGTCCACGGACGGATCGGAATATCAGGTGTAAGGGCAATCTGATATGCTGCGGTGCAGAGGTTAAAATCAAATCAAAAATAGAGTTTTGCTTTGATAATTCACAAGCTGGGTCCTATGAAGATAGAGTTACGAAACTAAATCAGTATCATTTTAGCTTTCAGTATTATTTCTCATTCGAATCCTACTTATTTTCCATACTCAACTGAAAACTGTTTTATCATGATATTTCGATATATTAGAAATAAACTGCCTGTTGATGCCCGCGATGAACATTATACTAAACTACAATTATACTTGTTCTTAAATAGGAAACTACTCGTATATTGTCGTGCTTTACAAAGATGTTGAAGATGGACTCCCAAATAAACCGAACAAGTAAGTTAATCATTCATTTCAGAGTTATTTTGTCACCTTTGTATTGTTTGGAAGAGTAGCCGAGATTCGGTAAAGTTCACTTTTATCAACCGAGTTCTAGGTCCGTACATATATGTTATTGGCCGGCTGGGAGGTCCGTATAGGGAAAAACTGTGACCGAGGTCTTGAAAATGCTGCCCGAGGCCGCAGGCCGAGGGCAGCATTTTCAAGCCCGAGGTCACAGTTTTTCCCTATACGGACCGACCCTAAGCCGGCCAATAACATTTTTATCTTTTTTTTCTTGCCGTAAACTGGCTTACAAGTGCGTTTGTTTACGCAACTTTGCCATTGAATCGGCTTATGCGCCGTCTACAAACCATTCGCAAAAAATCTAACGAGCGAAAGAACGAGTAAATCAGATACTATACGAAGAAAGATGTATTAAAGAACAGAATTATTTCGAACTACTTTATGTTAGTGCATTTAGTTCCCTAGTTAGGTCTCCAAAATTGTTTTCCAGGTGTGAATTTTTGTTCAAAGTTTGAAGTTGTACTTCAAAAACAGTTTTTGTCGATCACTGCGAATCACTCGACTGAATTAGACTTTTCTACCGTAAATTGAGTAGCAGATAACGAGAAAATTCGTTAAGTGTACTCCACAGCAATTCTCTGAAGTACAGCAACGATTAGAGAGGGAAACTCGACTGAAATTGACTCAGTTTTTACTTAAAACTGTACAGAGAGACACACAGGATTACGCGCCATTACAGCGCCGAGCAACAAACAACCAAACAAACTCTCACAACTTCAAAAACTTCAATTGAATTTACTTACAGTAACTTTCCTTGCCATCTAAAGGTGAATAGAGGTAAACTTGCGTTAATTCATCGTCTTTTGAAGTGTAAAAAGGGCGAAAGATTGACGATAACCGCTAATTCATTCACGAAAATAGATCAACTCGATGGATTCCGCCCGCTGTAGCGGTCCGTATGAGAGAATTCCGCCCGCTCCAGGAACCAATCAGATTGCAGGATTTGTTGAATTCCGCCCGCTCACGAGCCGAAAAAAAGATAATATGAGTTACGGACTAAGTTTTTTCACCTTCCTGATTTACAGTCCAAGCGCAAAGCGTGCGAGCCAAAAATCAAAAATGGGGATCCGTGACACACTGTACGGTCGAGAATACGAGGTTGGTAAGACATTTATTACATTTCTGCGGTGTGTCTGATGGGTTCGAAAACGATTTCAGCACGCGGAACTGCGATTTCCGAGCGCTTGAAAACTGACATCCTGACGCTTTTTCAAAAATCCATGTCACAATCCGTTTCCACCCTCGCCATCGTTTGCCATCTCAATTCCTAATGACTTTTAATCATTTGTCAAGAACTGCTCTACAAAATAAAGCAATTACTGTTTAGCTTCCAATGATCGGCGATATATTTTTTGCGCGGATTTCCGAAATGGCTCTCAAAATGATGACAGTGTCCTTTACTACACAATTTAAAGTAAATGAAGTTTTAAACTTTTACTTGCTATCAATGTCAAGAGCCCTTGGCGATAAGCACGAAACATTTTGGTAATAAAAAGAGCTTTAAATTTCAGCGGGCCGTACAAGAGAAGACGGCCCGCTAAATTGACCAATCACAGCGTGTGTAGCAACTGGATGTCGGGAGTAAGGAACAAAATAATAAAACATGTCAGGAACCGATGGCATTCGGCTAAGCCTGACCTTCTATAGATGGGCCCTCTAACCACGGAGCTACACAGAAACTCGTAGTGAGCTAGCCCATTTAACTGGTTTGTATGTGACACATGTCAGCTTTATGGTTCTAAGATCAACATGTTTGTGATAGTGACAAATGCTGTACTCTTACTATGTGTTTTAAAGGTAATCTAAACTCTCTTCCTGTTGCAGCGGGAATGAAGACGACGACTTGATTGTTTCCTCTTTTGTCATGTCTTGCTTTCTCAAGCTTGATGAAAAACCTGTTTATGACCTTTCACCTCCTGCTCTTTTGACCTTCAAAACATTGGTAAGTGTTTTTGATAAATAAACTGAAAAGCAATAATTCTAGGAAATCTTCAGGGCTTGGTGAGAGCCTGTAAGCAAACGCATAGCCAATAACGGTAGTGTGACAAGTAGCTGTGGATCCACGAGGCGATAGCCGAGTGGATCCGCAGACTGACATCAATTTGTTTTTTACGATAACAAATTGTCGAATTGCCGGCTCTCGCTCGTTGACACGTCGCATGAATTTTAAATTCATGTGCCTGTCCGCATATTGACAATAAAAATTAGCCAATGGGCGCGCGTAAATTTCTGCAGTTATCGTAAAAATAGAGATGTTTCATCCTGATTACGAAGAATGCTCACAACTAAAAACAATAATTTTTTCTATTTTTCTATTCCAGTCAGCTGAAAAACCTGACAGACAGTGCTCATATTGGAATCTCAACGAAAGGTATAACCATTATATTCTTTTGAGAGTTTCTTCAAGTTCCGATATCCATCTCCTGCCATTCACTCCCCTCACAATACACACATTTATAATCCATCAAATCTTTTCGGTCGCGCGCGATTGGTCTAAACACGTCACGTGACCGAATATCACCCAGCTAAAACTGGGGGATATCCGAGAATATCCCCCAATTTTCAAAATGGCTCGCGTTGCGAAAAAGATTTGAAGGATAATAAACACGGTAGCCTCCATTTGGGGCGAAAATATGCTCGGATATTTGTCCTTGGACATTATCTGTTCCTCGAAGCTCACAGTTTTCCTCGAGCTACGCTCTCGGAAAACTGTTTGCTTCTCGAAACAGATAATGTCCGCGGACAAATATCCTAGCATAATTTCGCGCCAAATGGAGGCTATTGTTTATATAATGACTCAAGTTCAAGTTTCAAGTTTATTAAGGAAATTGGCAAAATAAAAAATATGATGTACCGCTGCTCGCAGTTAGCTACAGCTATTCGAGGCAACCAGGCTTGACGCATTAAATAAAGTATTATCATACAATACTAAGTAGAATAATTACAATTACAATACAATTACAAAACTAAGTAGAATTAATTATTATCATACAATACATTAAAATAATCTTACAGAACTAAGTATTAGATGAACTGACTCTAGTTTCCCAGGCTAACGCCACGCAAATGCACTTCTAGAGCTAAATAATGAAATAATGTGAAATCTGACCTCCAAACTGCCGTCTACAAATACTTGAAGTTTCTCTGGTCTGAACATAGTTAGATTACAGCTTCTGATGACACAGTTAGACATCAGAGGCTGGCGATCAACGAAGCTATTTTATCATCATACTGCTTTGAATATCTTGCTGTCGAAACAAACTGCTCGGGCCAATTGTTCAAAGGGTGGACAACTTTATCCAAGGAATAACCCGCTTTCCAGTGGATAAATGTTGATTACGTATTGGATCAGTATACCTTTTAAATAAAAAACAGATAGTTGTTTAAAGAATATATTTTATTTTCTAGTGAGTGGTTAACTGATGGTGTCAAAGAATTAAAACCCGACTCGAGCACTACACATACAGTGTGCCAAGCGGACCATTTCACCAGTTTTGCTATACTCATGCAACACAGGAAAATACCGGTTTGAAGATACCTGTTATTTTGTTTGTTACGTTGATATCATACATTTGCATCGCTTAACAAGGGGCTTAAACAAGATCGTAAGTTTCAACCAATGAAAAAAAAAAAAAAAAAAAAACCGGCACAGCAGACTTTCAGGTCTGAAGTTTACATCGGTTAATGCTGTAGTTCATAGAGAGAATTGAAATACGTTTTGAATTGTTTCACCTCAGGAACTTCTTAGTTCTATTAGTCAGAGAAAAGCAGGTATTAAACTAGGGTTTCTTATCTGCTTATGTGAATGGGTTCAGTTTAATCAAAGACGAAGTCAAGGTTGCTTACAGTTTAAAAGTAAGTTTGCTTCCTTTGTTTACAGTTCTCTAAGGAGGACATTCTGGCTCTGAGTATAATCACCTACATTGGCTGTGGAATATCAACGGCAGCTCTCATCATCACCCTTATTATATTCTTAAGCATCGAGTAAGTAAACAATTGTAATGTTGATAAGAGCGGAACATTTCAATGTCATTAGGTAGGTAGCTACTCCACTCCATAGAAGGACATATAATTAGGTAATAACAACTCTTTTGCATTCGTTTCAGATCACTGTCATCGGAACGACATAAGATTCATACTAATCTTGTCGTCGCATTACTTCTGGCTCATGTTCTCTTTCTGGCTGGTATAAAGGAAACATCCAATGAGGTAATCGAGTCAACATCCTATTTGAGGAATTATAATGCGTGAAGCGGGCTCAAAAAAACTATTGTTGAGGCCAGCCGCATGACCTCAGCTTTAGTTGAAAGTTTCTTTGCTCTTTCTCTTTCGTTTCGCTGCAGGTCCTTTGTGAAATTATTGCAGTGTTTTTGCACTACTTCTTTCTGACCGCGTTTACCTGGATGCTAGTGGAGGGATTGCATTTGTACTTGAAAGTTGTCCAAGTGTTTCGAACTGAGAATATCAAAATGGCCTACTACTATGTATTTGGATGGTGTAAGTAAATTACTCATTTCATGTCACAGTGCAAATACTTAACACTGAGTGAAGTTACCTGACGATAGAGAGGTAATTACGCAATACGTTACCCTCAAGTAACTGTATGTCAAAGTAAGTAACAACGAAGAAAATAAACAACTCTAAAAAAGTACCGTACAATAGTAACAGTTTGAATATCAAAAGCGATTTTGGAACTTTAGGATGGCAAATTAGTTTGCTGCAAAACGATCTTGTGTCTATTGAGTAACTCTTTGTCTCATCTTTTTTGCTGCAGGTTTCTCAATCATACCAGTCGTCATTACACTTTCCATGAAGCGAAACAGCTATGGAAACAGCGAAGTGTAAGAAATTTTAAATTTTCTTTACTGACGGTCTGAATTAAATGAAGGTTTTGTGAGAGGACATGTCATTTGTCTTGTAGTTGCTGGTTATCTACCGAGGATGGAACCGTCTGGGCATTTATTGGTCCTGTTATCGCCATTATTGCGGTATGTTTTGAAAACATGAGGAATAAGTAGATTAAAAACCAAAACAGAATCATTCAAGTACATATCAGTTTATTATTCAATGCGATAAATTGTTGTAAATTTACAAATCAATTTCGAATTTTTTTCTTCTTTTTTCCCTTTTTGACGTACTGTTTTATTTCACTTTAGTCATTGTTTTATTTATTGAGGCAAATATTGACCACTTCCATGGTGCGACGACAAAATCGATCTGATTTCCTACTTTTAATATAAACAAAAATACCTACATAGATCAATTATCATGCCGTATTTAGTTAATATGCGAAGTTTCATAAGAATTCGCTAAGTTAACACGAAAATATGGGACCCCGAAAGTATAATATAAACTATAGCGAAACAG
>JAHPZR010032226.1:0-20000 GCA_019787425.1 Platygyra sinensis | reverse complement strand
CATACATACATACATACATACATACATACACATACATACATAATACATACATAATACAAATACATACATACATACATACATACATACATACATACATACATACATACATACATACATACATACATACATACGAATATATGATAGTGTAACTTAAAACTGTCAAATTAGAGGTTTTAAAATTTAATTTAGTCTTATTCATAACCAACCATGTGTTTCTACTTTCACCATTGTGATGCACAGCAGTTAGGCGTTCCTGGGAACCAGTCACCTGATAGAGCATGTAGTCCTAGACAGCCTTACAGCTCAGTTTCTCAATTGTCTGACAGACTAAAAGACCGACGGACAGACCGACAGATTGATTGATTGATTGATTGGTTGACTGACTGACGGGCTGGCTGGCTGGTTACCTGGCCTTAGCTACCTGGTTGTCTAGCGGAATGGCTGACTTGGCACTTACATGAGAGTTATTTAAGGTTATTCCTCACAATTGCACTGCGCATCCTTTCTGGGCATAATTTATGGCGTCATTTAGCGCTCTCTCGTGCACGTGCACACTGAAAACATGGCGGATTTGCCTTGATATTGAGCTCTTTCAGTTGAAAAATGGCTATAGCTCACCAACGAGCATGGGCACCCCAATTTTTTTTCCAGTCATTGTAATCAACTTATCATAAACTTTGCTTGAGGAAAGACTGATCTGATTTCTATTGCTGAAAATTGAATAAATAGCGAAAATAGCAAGGAAACTGTGGTCTTTTCTATTTTGCCCTATGGTAACCATGTCAAGAAATTTGGTTGAAATTTTAATCAAGGATTCAGCTTTCTGTCTAAATCAAACTTATAAAGTTTATTTGTGTCCGATACAACGCATTGACTCCAGTTTAATGCGTGTTCTCATGAGTCTCGGTCACAAAAATTTACAATTATTACTGGGAATGCGTTCTTGTAATAAGCGTTAAATAATGCCAAAATGGGTCATTTTCAATGCCCCAGTGCTCCTTAATGAGTATGTGCACCCCCCTTTTTTATTTCAAAATTGAAGTTCTCATATGATAAATATTCAGTGGGCAAAGTTTGAACGAAAATCTATTGTCAGTTTTATTTCAGGGGAATTACCTTAAAAAGATACCTCAGCTAGCTTACTTCTTTTTCAGCCATCAGAGGCCTCTGGGAGCAAAAGGTTTTCGAACTCTAACAGTTTTGAAAAACTCAAGGGTAACAAAGTTATTATTTCTTTGTAACTTAAGCTTGAATGTGTTAGCATTCATTTGAATAAACTAAAGAGCGTGGGCACCAATGAACTAGATCATCTATTAAAATGATGGACTCCAAGTGTTTGTGTATTGCCACATGTCATTCAAATCATAACAAAGTGCTCCTTCATGCCAGTCTTCCTAGAGACAGGATACCAGGAAAGTAGTTTTCAGGAGTTTTACATGAATAGCTGCATCTCAGAAGAAAGCTATGAAGAGAAAAGTGGCACTATTGTTGCGCCAGTGCATTTACCACTGGACATGCACAGTGAATTAAGAAACAAATGATGAAAATTGAACATAGCCGTATTAAAAATCCCAACCTGTGGTATTAAGGAGGTATTCTTTTTCCTTGTTACAGCGGCAATTCCTCTTAAACGTAAGAGCACAAGTAAAGTTGTTCAAGTGCAGGTAAATCCGTTCATTGCGCTTTTAACTTCCGTGTAATACGATCACGAAATCAAATTAAAGTAATGTAGAGAATGTAGTGGAATCGTGAACTACAGTGAAACCTCGAGTAAGCGGACACCTCTCAGACTCTCAAGTGTCCGCTTAATATAGGGTGCAATAATAGTTTATCATTAACCCTCTTATAACAGGGTAAAACAGTGCAAGATAAAAGACTAGCTAAAACTGCTCTAGTACAATATCCAGTCAGTCAATGCATTTATCTGGAATCATAATCATTAGCTTTAAAACGACATCACTGAACAATGTTAAAGGAGTCTCAGCGTAGCTTTTCGAAGAAAAAAGCCCTTGAATTCGAAGTGTGACTTATTGCAGGGTTTTTGCAACAAAATGGCTTACAATCTGTGTCCGCGTCCACTTAAAGTGCACCTAACCCCAAAATATTTTTTCCGCTCAAATAATTCTTTGCACCTGTTTGAAACGCATCGCGCCTTTTTGCCCCTTTTTTGCCCTAATCTTGACTTTTTACAGGCTGTAGAAGTTAAGAAATGTGGCCATCACCTGTTCCACGACCGAGCAAGTAAGGGGTATGGGTCTATTCCTGGGTTGATGTCACAAACTTCTTTGCATGCATGTTTACAAAGACTTAATACGATGCAAATCAGTCTGTGACGTCGTCCCAGGAATAGACCCATGTCCCTTACTAGCTCGGTCGTGCAGCAGGTGATGGCTAGATTTCTAACTTTTACAGCCTATGAAAAAGTCAAGATTTAGTTTAAAAAGGTGCAGTCCGTTTCGAACAGGTGCAAAGATTTATTTAAGCGAAAAAAATATTTTGGGGTTAGGTTCACTTTAACAGAGGTGTCCGCTGAACGCTCAGGTTTATTTTACAGTAAATGTGAGAAGAAAATTTAGGAACTCGAGCTGGTGTACCCCCTTAAGGATGGTTTTCACTAGCGACGGAGTCGTAGTCGGAGTCGCAAGAGAGCTTATGACCTAGTGAAAATCGAAATCGGAGTCGTAAGCGGAGTCATAAGCTCAACGGAATCGGAGTCGGAAGAATCAGAACGTTTCCATTTCTTCCGATTCCGTTTACAACCCGTCGCTTATGATCCAGTGAAAACTAGGTTGTCGTAGTCGGAAGCATGAGAAGCGGAAGTACCAGCCAATCGCAAGACCCAGAGTCGAACATTGTATTGGTTTATCCTTACGCTTCTGCTTGCGACTCCGACAATGCAGTTTTCACTTGATCGTAAGCGATGGAATCATAAGCAGAATCAATGTTCTGCTTCCGACTCCGTCGGTTTGATTTTCACTTGATCGTATCGCTCTACGCTTCTGATTACGACTCCAACTACGACTCCGTCGCTAGTGAAAACCAGCCTTTAACAGAGGGTGTCCGCTTAATACAGGTTTCACTGTCATATAGAAATTCTCAATTTTACTGTCTCTCGTTTGTTTGAGAAAACAGCCGATCACTGCTGACACTTATTAGTGCCAGAGATAATAGCTTGATGCATGAACACCATCTAGCTAATTTGATTGACATTTCTTTGTAGCCTGTGAGTGACAGTCGAGACTTCGCCGAGAGTTCAGTTCAGGTTAAACGGGCTTTCCAAAACAAAAGCACTAGCAAGCTGTCTGTGACGAACGTGCAAAATGAGACATCTTTCCTGAATTGTCCCATGGTAAGATAGACAGATCATAACCTAAATTTTTAAATGTTGGGGAGGGGGGGGGGGGGGGAAATGACGGCCCATTCACCCCCTCGTCGGGAGGACTATGGGCATAACTTAGAGACCCAAGTGAGACAAATGTCGATTACGTGACAAGGTTTCGCTACTCTGTTAAAAGGGCAACAATACAGATAGCTAGTAAGGACTATTATTTATCGTCGATTTCATGCAATAATCTGTTTTATTATATAAACACTAGTGAAATACCAGGTGGGCTTTCGCGCGTAAACATGATATCATCACACGTGAAAATGACATGTTTTTTTTCTCAAGCTAAAAGATTACCATTGCTATGGTTACATAATCCCTTAAAAAGTACCGAGATGTGTTGCCGTATGGTCGAAACATCATCGGTTCTTCCTCAGATATCTTCGGCTATCTTCGAACATCGTCGGCAATCTTCGGAAACTGTTTCGGAAAATGTTTGGAAACGTTTGTCTGCCTTCAGACAACTTTCGGAGAATCTTCGGATATCTATGGAAAGTGTCCGGAAATCGTCGATAAATCGTCAAAAAAGTTGTCATTAGTATGTTAATATAATAAATAAAGTAATACGTGGCTGCTTGTAAATAATGGAATTTCTCTTCTTGTGTTCAGATATCAAGTTAAACACTCGAAGAGAAATTCCATATCTACGCGCACCCATGTACTATTCTCCATTTATTTTCAAAAGATGGTGGCCATTGTGTGCGTGGACTATCGGAATTGTCTTTTGTTTCAGGAGTCTGAAGAGAGTGTGCCACCACTGATCGCACATTCGAAGAAGCAGGAAACAACTAAAAGAAACCGGCAGAGTCGCCCCTAGTAGATGAATTGAACCCATCAGAAAAGACTTCAAAATAGTTGTTAATGCCTCTTGTGAAAAGTGTCCTTCTATTGAGGGGTGTAGATATTATTGGCAAGAACTAGAATGAAGAGTAGCTTTGTGGACATATGCTTGATTGATTATTGTATTTATAGTTTTTATCCACTTCGTTTTCAGTTTAACTTAAAATAACTTTGTAATAGCCAGCAATATAAACCGAGCAAGTAGTTGCTGCAGGGGTTGATCCAGCCGGGATTTGTCTTATGGGGGAGGGGGGGGGGGGGCAGAGGCACCGCCTACACCCTTCCCCTGGATCCGCCTCTGTGTTGGTAAAGTATTCAGTAAACCGCAGATGTTTGATGCAGGTCATGTATATCATGGCTCAGTAGTGTATGATAATATCAGTTGTGCAGTGATCAGTGCATCATACTACAATTATTACCAATACTTACCAAAACGGAGTAGGATATCAGTGATATCTTACTCCGTTTAACACTAGTAGTTAGACATGTACAGCAACTATTGATATCGTTTTGCAAAGAATTTGACAAACCCAGCGAAGCTTGTCTATTAAGTGTACTTTCCGCGCTGTAAAATCTTAGTACTTCAGATGATATTGTTCGGTAGTTTCGGAAAAATCATATTGTTTTTTAGGCCTCTACATCGGTCAACATTCAAGAAGAAAAATATAAGTACATAGGACTTTGTATAAATAATATAGTATTCTTGCCAGAGGAAGCAAAAGAAGCATAAGCATAGTAAGTGAGTTAAATAAAGAGGTCTTGAAACCACGAGTTGTTTTGTTTCGTGCTTGGCGTCATTTTGGGGTCTTTTGGAACACATACAATATCGCAATCATCCGATAATTATTTTGCTTAGGAGAGAGACGACAATGTCGTTTGACCTTTGCCGCATTTGATTAGTTCAAATGTTAAAATTGACATCGCGGTACTGAAATGTCCTAGTTCATCTCTGAGAACTATTTAATATAAGGTAAAAGGAAGCTCAATCAGATCTCAACAGTATAGCGATACTTTCAATACCTATCAAAAGCTGTACAATAAGTTTCGATGTGTTTGTGAGCTCAAATTTAAACGAAAATTGATAAAATACTACAACTTCTTTCAGTCCCGATTCCTGAGTTTAACAGATGGAATCTAGACAATATTTTGTCGATGCTACTATACAAGCTAGTCGCCGAAAAACGATTCAGTCACTCGATCCCCAAAAATCAAGATTTCGGTTTCAGTTCCAAGTTCTCCTTGCTTCGATTCAGGTTAAATCGAGGGCGACATTATTATCCAAAAGAATGCTGTAGGCAACCTTTAAGTGATGTGACGTCATAGTCATCACTCAAAATAACACAGTTAAGGACGGTGCCTACTAATTCAAAGGTATTTTTGCGCGGTTCACTTAATATGCGGGAAAAGCAAATCATAACGAGTGCTATTGAAATCCGAAAAGAAAATTGGGGGTTACCACGCATTTTTCGAAGATAATTAATCAGCAATATTTGTAAAAAGCTTTAAAATACAAAGCAATGTATGGCGTTTTTTTCCCAATTGAAGCTTAATTATCTCTGAAAAATGCGTGGTTACCCCCAATTTTCTTTTTGGACACCAAGAAGACTTGCTAAGTTCTACTTTCTCCGCATAGTTTTGAACCGCGCAAAAATATCCCTGTATTATAAGCACCACCCATAGGAAATCCGAGTATCTCGAGATGCGCAGACCGTATGCGCAATAACAATAGTAGGCACCGTCCTTAAGGCAGGTGGTGTGCGGCCTACGATTGCGGTGCATTGTGGTTGTTAAATTTTCAAGATGGCGGCGAAGGGTCGAGAAAATGAGTAAGTTCTGACCTTCGTTTCGTGAGGTTTTAGATCTTACCTGTACTGTTTTCCTTACGTCAAGTGAAATAACATGTACGTAGGCCTCATTGACGTTATCACAATCGGAAAGTTTGTTATTTTGTCAAATAATTTTCTATTTGAAAATGTCTACCCGAAATGTATGTGATTTGTGCCCGATTTATTTTAAGAGATGATTTCTAGACTGTGGATAGACGGCTCTCCATAATGCCTCAGAGTGATCCTTCAATGCCTGTAGTAGGCCAAGGTATAAGCGCACCCCGACGCACCCCACGTTATACCTCACTATTTCCGTACTGGAATTGGTGTGTTTTGGTCAGAAATGGTTAATTAAAGTTCGACGATATGACCCAGGGAAGTCACGCTCTCTCTCAGGACGGTGAGAACGATTGCATTTCTCTAACTTACAAATTCAAAAATTCGTTTCTAATAGGTTCTATGATAATCACACGTACTTTGACTTGCTAAATGTCGCTTCATGATGCTGTTTGAAACTATAATGATGCAGGGACAGCTTTTAGGATGTGATAACCAAGCAAGCTAAACATAAAAAAGTGGTAGTAGGCAATTTTAAAAAATATATTTGGAAATGTTACTTATAGCATCGATCGTTTGACTGCTGCTAATTTACTCATTGGAGGGTGAGAGAATCATTTTGCAGAATTGAATCAACTTTTAGCCCTAATTTCTTCTTCTAGCAGTGTATTAGTAGTTTGGAAGCACAACCATAGATTTACTGAATCGACACTGAATATGTGATCTAAATTCGAGCAAATCTATCATAGATCAAAAGCAGGCAGGGAGAGAACAGCCACTGCTATCATTTGTATATGTAACTATTGCCAGTAGGAATATGAAATAGGCATTTAAATTTACTAGAGTTAGATGAAAGAAAGTTGTACAAATCTCTGTACTTTTGTTCGTAAAACTGTCCCTGTAAATATTATACAGTGTTCCGATAAACACAACAGCAAAAAAATAATTACAGCTTAGTGTATTTTGTATGTTTTTGCCAACTAATTGCATATGCATAAAACAGTAACTGGCTGTTATTGTTTGAGGTGGAGAGCTGAAAGACATGAACATGTCAAGAGAAGATTCCATATTTTCTGAAAATTTTAATTCAGGATGTTATCAATTTATGACAACATCATCCAACTTGTAAGAGAAGTAAGTGTTTTTATTATGGAGGTTTGTGGATTAATTATGGCATGTGATGTTCATACCATATTGTTTTGTTCCCTGATGAAAGGCCGGGGTAACTTCTTTGTATGACATAGCTGTGTAAAAATGACTTTTTTACAAGGAAATAAAAAATACAAGCCAGTTATTTCAGAGTGGATAAAATTTTTTTTTAATTTTCCAAACTTTACTTTGCAGCGACAACCAAGTTGTTGAAAAAGGCAACATATGCAATCTGACCCACACCTCTGGAGCTAATTTTAACCTGTCACATAAAGAGCTCAACCAAGAGTATTGCTTCTCCTACTGAAGATGTGGCTAGTTAAACCTAACCAGCAATCATGTGTCGAACTTTTACTTTTCATTGAATAAGTTTGGGAACTGGGCATAATCACTGCTTAATAAAATTCAACCTAGGTTGCCTGACAGTTCACCATTTCCCCCATGTATAATAATTTATTGCTGGTTGAGAAAAGTACTTAGAGAATGGTGTGTGCTGCCTGTGATTTTATACTATATTTATTTTATTAATTTTATATAGTGTCCACAATTAGGTTGTAGCTAAATACCTTGACACTTAAATAAAGTTTATGTATGTATGTATTGCTGCCAAGAGGAAAGACACAATGCAATTACTTCCCCCGCTGCTCAACCTTTTGACCCAAAATCCATCATTCTAGCCATTAAGCCAACATCTCCCCCACAAACAGGATGTTAAGGTTCTTCAATTAATTCATTCCCAGACTTTCCTACAATGTGGGATCTGTATGAACATAGTACGAGTACTTTATTGAACTCAGCAGAGGTAAAAAAACATATTGGAAAAATATGCTACACAGGGGTTTACTCTGTAACCAGTTCAAATTATATTTATAGACGATGAGCAGAAGCAAAGCTATTCAAAAAAAGCTTGCCTAACAAGATTCTGTGGGACAAATTTTAGATTCCACTGCATTCAAGTGTTTGATCAGGCTCAGTACATGTAAGGTTAATCACATTTTATTTAACCAAATAAATATACTCGTGGGATTTTCACACGTCAATAACGTCAAATTTATTGACTACACGGAGAAAGGTTACGGAAAGATTGGTAATCGGCTTTTCTCCTTCAAACATTTGGATATATTTACTTCTCTTCTTCCTTGAAGACACCTCGATAGCAAGGTAAAAACATTTCAAATGCACAGTGGCCATAATTAATGGCAGCAATGACCAAGAAATAAAACCTCGCTAGTGTAGTTCAATATCCAAATAATTCGTCACAGATAGACTCAGGCATCGCTTAGAGATTCTGGTCGCGCAAAAATATCTACATGTACATATAACTGTCACGTTATGTCAAAATAAAGAACAGTGGCGAGTAGCCCTTACTGATTCAGTTGCTGTTATCTACTGTTTACATCTCACTGCCTTCACGCTGGCGATCGCGAAAACAATATTTTTTGATCCTTTCTACAATTCTTGAAGAAATGGTTGAATATTTGTCAATCTGTAGAGTTTAAACGATGAATAAAGTATACAAAAGCGACTTCTAAGCGATTTCTTGTTGAAATCATCACAGTAATTTGATGTGCACTCGACGACGGCGTTGATACGAATGAGCTGTTCTCCTGTTACTACCAGCATGCTTAGCGATCGTAGGCCGCACACCACCTGCAGTTAAGGTATCATGGTAGGTGGATTTTTAAGAAAAATGCGAAAAATCTTTTTTTCGCTGTTCAAATTGAGAAGACTGAGAAAAACAATTTGCAGAAAGAATGGAGAAAAAAGCTTTTTTACTTTTTACGATAAAGAGAAAAACTATTTTTGAATCTCATGAAATCTCTCACGGCGCGTTGACAGCTCTAATTAAAGTTAACCGCTAGTTGTCACATGTAATGCGAATTTTATTTGCGCACGCGAACCGTTCTCGATCTGGTTGTTCCATCGCATGATAAGCTTTCGTTCTTTTTAAAGTTTCTTTATGTCAGGACGAAAACCCACAAGAAAACTTCTTGCCCATTTACGTCTCTGAAGAAGCCAAAGAGGCGAAAATCTGGTGGAACCAGCAAGTTCAGCGTCGAACAAGATATTTGGCTCCTGATCTGAGCGACTGTGGGTCGCATTGTTTTAAACTAAGAAGAATGGTTGAAGGAACTTGAGGACACAAGTCCCGCCAATGAAGCTGAAGTTCAAAATACAAGTGCTAGTGGCACGAAATTGCTGGAGAACGGACGCGATTTCGAAATTTCCACGGCGAGAAATCGAGTCAAGCAAAGATGTAGATTTAGACCATTTAGATCTCAAAATTTCCTGAAGAAGTGTAAATTCGAACAACATAATACCAATGCCGCCGACGAAATGATCACGGCAGTTTAAATACAAACCTGTTTAAGGGCCTGTTTACATGGAGGTGGGGGACCCCAGGTAGGTGAGGTAACCCGCCTAGGTGGGGTAACCCGCCTCTCCATATAATCTCTCATTTTTATTTGATCATGTTTACATGATAGGTGGGGTAACCCGCCTAGGCGGGTTGCCCGGTCTGCCAGGTAGGGTAACCCTGTCAGCCGGGGTCGCATTTTGCCATGTAAACGTCTCAAGGTGGGGTAACCCGCCTAGCCGGGGTCGAGTTCATGTTACATTTGCAAGCCCGCCAAAGCGCGCCAAATTGAAAAAGTAAAGAGCCACAGCACTGAAATGTTGCAGCGAGAGCAGATAATAAGAGAAAAGAACACTGACCGCCAAAATGCGTCGTTCGCCCGCCATTTTCTCTGTTTACGTGCCTAGCGACCAAGCAACAACGTCTTGTAGCGTCACCCCAGGACCCCGGGGTTGTAAGTTTGCATGTAAACGCGGGCCATTT
Organism: Platygyra sinensis; assembly: GCA_019787425.1. NCBI lineage: Eukaryota > Metazoa > Cnidaria > Anthozoa > Scleractinia > Merulinidae > Platygyra > Platygyra sinensis. The sequence continues at coordinate 9,904 of JAHPZR010032226.1, read as the reverse complement.
TTCGACCACGGCTAGGCGGGTTACCTCACCTACCTGGGGTCCCCCACCTCCATGTAAACAGGCCCTAAACCAAAGTAGTTTTTCGCTTCTCGGACAATTTCACTGCAACGTCGACGTCTGTTTATTTCAAGTTGTCATGACCCATTGTTTTGGTAAACTGACCCATGCCGACATCTGTCAGCGCGGAGGGGATTTTTGACACCTAATCATACCGATCTCGCAAAAGGTTTTTCGTCTTTTTCTCGATAAAGCAAAACTGCATATAAGGATGAACATTTTTAGTTCATTTACGCGTGTCTTCCAACGGAATTGGCTGAAAATCGGCAGGTATGTTCCCTATTACCTCCTTCGAAAAAGGGTGTCGGGCTTTGTTTAATTTCGCTTCCGTTTCAGAGTTATGGCCTCTTTAGTGTAAGGAAACACCCGCGCGCAGAACATCAAACTTTAGGAGGGTGTAGAAAAAAAACCAAACCACATCTGGAAAATCGCAGACACACTTTTTGAGGGTGATGTGTGAGAAAACATTTCAGATGTTAATCGCGCCGCTCCTATGATTCACGCGCGGAAGCGAACCAGTTTAAGCAAAGCAGTGTTTCTGGGTATTTCTTTTTATAACACTGCGACAATAACTTTTTAGAAAATTTCAAACATATGATTGTATCCTACAACTATGAAGCTTTCAGAAAATGTACAGGTTGATGGGGTTTTCTTTCAAAGCGCCAGCGTGAGAGCGCGATTTCCAAACACTGTCAATCCACCTACCATGATACCTTAAAGGTGACCTTGTTTTGATACAGAACTCATTGCTTTTGTTGTGTAAATCAAGTTCTTTTAATGCAAACTAGGTGCATTTACACAACAAAAACAGAGAGGTCTGTATCAAAGCAAGGTCACCTCCAGCCTCGCTGCCATTCAGAGGCCAGGTCACTGAGTAGACAACTGTAAAATGGTCTATTACATATACTACAGTATTAAAACGCAGATTTATACCCAATAGCGCATAACATTTCACATATCGTCAGATAAAGATGTGCCCACTGAGAAATTTTTTTAAGAACGGCAGATTTTCGGAATCAATTTGCCCTTTGGGTTTCCCGGTATAAAATCGCCGGCCATATTATACTATGGAATTAAATAATTACCTTATAAAACCGTTAAAAAGCCAACGATCAAAATACGTGCATTTAATTTTCAAGATTATGAAATAAGCGCCACGAAGGGTTTGCAAAAAAAACTGACGTTTCTTAAAATATTACACATTCAATAAATCTATTTTTCATACTAGTTGCCCAGTATGAAATCACCCGGCCAAAGTACACGATTACAAATTAGAATCACGCGAAATTGGCTTGAATACACTGACTACAGATTTTAAAACGCTGATTTTTACCCATCAGCCTATAACATTTTACATATCGACAGCTAAAGATGTGCCCAATGGGAAATCCTTGCAAGAACGGCGAATTTTCGCAATTAGTTTTGACTTCAGGGTTATCCAGTATAAATTCGCTCGGCCATATTATACTACTGGAGCCTCGCTGAGATATTTGCGCGGTTACTAATACAATATGGCGTTTGGTATCTGGGGGGTCTGGGGCTATTTGTTTGCGCTTTGCGTTATGGGTAATATATTATAGTTTTCTACGGACGGGCAATGCCCGCGTACTATGGTGCATTTTCAGCGGGTGTCACCCACAGGGATCAAGTGAATCGGGTGCTCCTTCAACGCATTGCCCAATTTCATATCGTGAGGGACTGGGGTGAATCTGGACAACTGCGGACAACATGTAAACAACATGGCGGCCGTGCTGACCACACAGACAGTAACCATCAATTCTGTAAAGAAGAAAAGTTGGCACTGGAATTGCAGCTCTCGTTTTTGTAAAAATTTCTGGAGGTCGGAGGGAATTACCTATTACACCCTTACCTGGATCGAAAAGGCACCAAAGAACGTTAGGGACGCATATCTGGATGTTATTGGGAAGTCGAAGGTCAAATGGAAGAGAGAAGTGATCTGCTGTGCTCATTGGAGCCGTGGCCAGCGTCTGTCACTTGATGATCTTCCTGATGTAAAGCACACTTTTAAGGATGACACACTGGCTACCAGCTGGCATTGGAACTGTGCTGCAGCACTGTGTACGAATTCATGGCGTACACCCGGAATTCATTATTATAAACTCTGTGAAATTGCAAGGGATAGAGAGCTAAAGTGCGCGTATGAAAAAGTTCTTAAAAACAAGAACGTGAACTGGAAGAAAAACGTTATTTGCTCAGAGCACTGGTCTAAAGGAAAACGACTTTCGATTCAAGATATACCTGACAGATCTACCTCAAGCTCTTACATTCAAAAGAGCCCTTCTTTTATAACACCCCCTCAAAAAATCGAGTCGGCTAAACGTTGCCTCAGATATGAAGGAAACTCAGGAGATTGCAAAGTGCCAAGAAGAGAGCTCAAAAGGTCAGTAAATAGTGATCCAAAGGATGAAATTATTAAGTCAATTTCCAATGAGAATTCAACACTGAAAGCTCAGTTGTTAGAAGTACAGAAAAAGCTACACGAGAAGGAGAAAGAATTATGTAAACTAACCGAAGAAGTTGCCACTCTGAAAAGTGAACAAACTGAGTATCAAAGACAACTGCAGTTGTTTCAAGTATGAAAGAACAAGATTTACATATGAGCATGTGATCAAGAGAGGACAATGCTTCTATATGACTGGCCTTACCGAAAGTGAATTTGATTGTTTGTTTGAGTGCTTGGAACCATTCTTAAGTGCACTAGTCTATCCAGATTGCAAATCGTCTGAAAGGAGTAAGTGTAGAAAGATGGATAAGAGAACTGAACTCATGTGTTTCTTGACAATTCTGCGCCACGCAGTTCATCTTGGTGTAATCAGCTGGATGACGAATACAAGCGTTTCTACCCAGTCTAGAATATTTGTTGCATGGTCTGTATTTCTAGTAGCTGTTTTTGAAAGTATTGACCTCGCTCCTTTACCAGGAGAATTAGCAGCAAACCTACCAAAAGACTTCAATGATGCTGGATTTGGAGACACATCATGCATGGGTGACTGTACAGAGACCCAGATTGCTGCTTCAGAAAACTTTGACGTAAACAATATTACATTTAGTCAACACAAAAACCACACAACTGGCAAGACCTCAGTCTGGATCCGGCACCCCTTATGGATCACTTCTTAAGTGCAGTGACACATATCCTGGCACTATTTCAGATTCTGATATAACTGAACAGTCTGGTTTTCTTGACATGTTAGAGAAAGGTACTGTACTTCTAACTGACAAGGGTTTTGGCATAACTGATTTATGCCTGGCTAAAGGCCTTCATCATAACCGACCTCCTCTTAAATACAATCCTCAATATGATGAAACTGAAATTAGCAAAAACTTTGACACTGCCACGCTCAGGATCTATAACGAAAACTATATTGGACGAATGCGAGACTGGGCGATAATTAATGCATGGCCCTCTAATAGAATTGATCTTTTAGGCTATGTGCACAAAGTTCTAGCCCACATTGTGAACATTTTCAAGAAACCCATTGGTCCAAAGGAATCTGACGAGGAATGCAAGGCCTCAGATTCTGTTGGTAGTTCTACAACTTAGTAATTTTTATACAGTTTCTCAAATATGTTAGCAAGTACAGTAGATTGATCAGGTTTATATTAAATGAAATGTTGTGCTCAAAGCAGAAAATATTTCTTCCAGTTCAACATTGGTTTTCATGTTGTACAACAATAACAGAAATGAACTCTGAAGGCTGACTTCTTACAATTTAAGAGTTAGTTGTAGCCTGTGAAGGTTAATGGGTAAACTGTGGAAAAATGTTGTCAATTTTCAAGCATGCCTTCAATTTTTACTTGACATTTAATAATGCTAAGGAACTCAGAGTAAGCACCAACATGATAAGTCATCTGGCTTGAACACAGACTTCAATCTTTAATGTTCATCAATAAATAAAAGCATTCTGAACCTACAGGAAAGCCACTTGTTTTACATCCTTGGCCAAAACATTTACCCATGATCTGAGATAGCGTAATCTTTCAAACGTTGCTGTATTTCCAAAAAGCTCCTATCCTAACTTACATAAGTGGGGATGCTCATCATAATGCCATTCAACACAAAACTTTATTGTATAGAATGTGATCAGTGATGTCCTTTATGACATTAATTAGCAGGTCATTTCTTGCAATGTAGAAAAAATTGGAGACATCCTTCTCTGGTAGATATGACTGCAAAAATGTTATTTGACCACCTGTGCAACTCATCTGGAAGTTTGTTTGTACTACATGGGACCCAGTTACGTTTTCCAGGGGTGCTGTAGAGTTCTCAGGCCTGGTTTTCACTTCAACTGAAAATGACTGTGTAATTCCATCAGGGCTAGCACCATAATTAGCATCTACTGGATGCTTGAAGAATCCACAGTTTGAAACTGGGATGCCTGATTTAGAACAAATGATAAGGTATTAATTTCAATACAAGGCTTGCTCTTAAGTTTTTGGTTGGTTTAACTCATTAGTTTCATTTTAACCAGCATAGTTTAATCTCACTAAAACTAACTAGATAACAGATTCTTTTTGCTAGATAATTTACCTGATGCTTTCGTGAAGCTGTCCAAAGCTGCTCTTTCATAAGCTTTGCCCCTCTCAAAGTTTTTGAATTTCTTAGGTTTATGCAAGCTCTCATCCAACTTGTTATGTATACAAAACCATGAACTGTCAAACTCTTTATGTCCACACAGTCCCAGTAATGCTGGTATCTTACTGGCAGTGATAATGCCTACACGACTGACAAGCCATTCTTTTGAACCTTGTATAACATCAACATAATTATTTCCCGAAAGCTTAACAGTATCACATTTTGGTATCTTGACTGTTATTAACTTTCAGTTGAGTGGGAGATAAAATTTAGTAAGTCTTTAGTCTTTTCTTCTGAAAATACACTTTCATTACTGTGGGATCCAGAAAATGTGTTTGGCTCATTAACAGTTGCATTTTCCTTGGCTGGAACCAATGCCGAGTGCCAGACATCTTCAGTCTTGTCAGCAAATCGTGGAGCAAGGATGGGGGCATCATAGGTCACAGACTGTTTAGTGTAGTTATGCTCATGGTGTATTAGCCTACACAAGTAAGCATTTTGGTAAGATAGATGATAAAACAACCCAGATTGTATTTTGTATTTCGTTAAAGTCTTCAAGAAATGGTTTGAAATATCAACACTAGTTCCATGTAGTCCATCTTCTACTTTGGAGCTTATTTCAGAGACATCTCTTGACAACCAGTTGCTTTTGTCCAGATTAAAGTCCTCCCCATGCAGCATCTGAACTTTCTTTTTTGTTCACTTATGCATTACATTCTTTCTAGCTGAGCGTGCATTTCTGAAGTATTTTAGACGAATGTGAGATGCCGTCTTAACCTTTGCACTGTCCCTCTTTCCTGCGTTTGGGTGGTGCCAAGTCTGGAGTTTCTGAGTACACGTCAAGGCCAGAAGCAACTGGTTGTAAAGTGTAAAATGTTTTAACTGTAGGAGAACTAGTATTGCATGGCAGCAAAGGCCACAGTTACCTACTGCACATTCACAGTATGCTTTTTCAGGAATGTTCCCATTAAACTTTACGGTAACCATGCGTGTGACATCGGTCGTGAAACTCTTCAGTACGCCTGCTTTTATAAACACCTCAGACTCTCCTCTTTTCAAAACCTTTATAGATTTCATTCTTCTTGACTGAAACATCCGCAGAGCCTTCCTGTATTGTCCCTTTTTACCCTGCCTCTTAGCTGACTGATAGACATCTATGTTTTCTTGTTTGATTTTTGGGAATAAAGCCGTATCAAACTTCCATCCAGCTGTCGGAGGAGGCACATTTTCTCTTGAGAGAGATGTCTTGAATTTAAACTGTTTACTGATCTGATTCACTCTCTTATCGAACACACTCTCGTCCTTCAGGGGTGCCAATCTTTGGATGAGTTCTCCTTTTGTACCCGATGTCTTAAGTTGAAGTTTGCTGCAATATCTAGTCAGTTCTTCACATTCTACCGACTCTTGTCTTCCATGAAATAGCTGTCCCTTGATAAATTCAAAGGACAATTCTTGTTTTAAGGGCTGGTAACTTGGAAAAGCTTTGGGGAAGCTTCTGATCTTTTGGAACAGGCAGACTCAATGAAGCCGCCATTTTTTTCCTTTGTCCGCGAATGTCCGGAATCGCCCCAGTCCCTCACGATATGAAATCTAGCAATGCCACTTGGTCAGGCTTGTCAGCGGTTTTATCACGCAATCTTCAGCTGAACTGGTCAGCGGTGAAGTTTTTCTCTTCTCTCTCCTTCTCTCAAATGTTCGACCGAAGTTTAGTGCTTTCTCTTCAGTTATCTCCAATTAGCCGCTAGTAACTGATCAGCCTTCTCATGGATTACATTCTTGAACCAATTACTGAGACTGACGAGCGTAACTTCTGCTTGGAAATGATGAAACGCCTTAATATACAGCGAAGGAACGAACAGTTCTGTGATGTGGTTCTGGAAGTTGGTTCCGGTGAGGAACAAGCTCGTTTGAAAGCTCACAAAATCGTGTTATGTGCAGCAAGTCCGTTCTTTTACACCACTCTTAACAGTGACATGAAAGAAAAGAAAGAAGGAGTGATCCGACTGGAAGAGACGAGCAAAGCTGTGATGGAAGAAGTATTGGAGTATTTGTACACGGGACATGTTGACATCAATGAAGACAGTGCCAATTTTGATCTGATAGCAGCAGCCGATTATTTTGTTATTCCAAGCTTGAAAGCCTTGTACAGTGCAATTATTTTAAAAACACTGGCCCTTTGCAACTGTGTCTCGATTTATTATTTTGCTCTGAAATATCGATGTGGAGAACTTCAGAAAGGTGCTAAGGATTTCATTCTGGCAAACTTTGCTGCTGTGGCTGAAACTGAGGACTTTCTGAATTTGAGCAGCAAACAAGTTGAGGAGTGGATCTCAAGTGATGAAATCATCGTAGAAGGAGAGGAGGAAGTTTTTGAAGTTGTAGTGAAGTGGATGGAAAGAAATGAGCATCAGAAACAGAACTTTTACGAGTTGTTTCGTCACATTCGCTGTATTTATTTGCCCAATCTGTACCTTTTAAACATTGCTCTTCATGATCCACTGGTAAAGAATAATCGTGATTGCTCAAATTGTGCACAAGATGCTATGAAAATGGTGTTAGGTGGAGGAGAAGAATGTTATTTTGCTCAGTCACCAAGAAACTGCCTGAAAACTCACAAAAATACGATTGTTGTCTGTGGACAAAACATTGTACTATGTTACATACCTTCAGAAGACAGGTGGTACAAATTGTCACCTATGCTATCCACAAGGAACTTTTTTAGTAATGCCATTAGTGTTTGTCAAGGGAAGTTGTTTTTTATTGGAGATAACAGTAATGGCTGTCCTGCACAACGCTATGATCCAGCAATAAACACTTGGTCTCCTTTGGAATCTTTCAAGCAAAAAATCAAGTTTTGTACTGTGGTAACTTTTCAGGGCTTGCTCTATGTCATTGGTGGCATGGAGCAGACAGAAAACAAACGCTTGAGCACAGTGCAGAGATACAATCCTGATAAAAACCTGTGGCAAGTTGTGTCCTCTCTAAGTTGTCCCAGGTCAAGTGTTTGTGCAGTAGCTACTGGAAGTCACTTGTATGCTATTGGCGGCAAATCAGATGATGAACCTGTCAACATTGTCGAAAGATTTGATCCAAAGGAAAAGGTATGGTGCCTGGTTGCCCCAATTCTAGAATGCCGTTCACGTGCTTGTGGTGTAACTGTTAATGAAAAATTGTTTGTGTTTGGTGGCCTCGTGAGAGACGAGTACTCACACTCACACTTCTGTGAAATGTATGACCCAGTGACTGACATGTGGAGTAGCATTGCTAATACAGTTACTCCAAGAGTGTGTGCAAGTGCAGTGAATTTTAAAGAAGACATTTTTGTGTGTGCATGTGACTTTGGAGAAGGTGCTTCTCTGCAGATTTATGATGTTTTTACAACTGAGAGGAAATTTTGCACAAAGGTTCCCCAGAGTGGTGAGAGATTTAACATTTCTTGTTTGAGAATTCCTAGGGAGGTTTTGGATAAATGTGAAGTACTTCCATAGACAGTTATATAATGTGACAAGCATTAATTAAGAAAATAATAACCTTAGGGATGTCGTCTTGTTGTTCAACAGATTGTCATCAAAAGCTGTAACTCTAAAAAGAATTTATACACTGAAATTTGTGTACTTGATTTGCTTTTACTCTTACAACATTTTACCAAAAAGTTTGTGGCCAAAAGAGTCTGTGGGGAAATTTGCTGGCAAATTTCAATTGTACCATGCATTTTACAAGATTTTTGTCATGTGTTTTTAGTGGATAGGAAAAAGTATTCATATATAGTAATTTCTCATTTTTAATCAAGTATATAATTAGGCTATCGTTTTCTATATGGGGCTTGAAACCTCATGAATGAAACTTATATGCACTATTCTGTTAGTTGTATATTACCTACATTTAAATTGATGCATTGTTTCAAATACGTTTGTTTTTACAGATATTTTTGGCATTGGCAAATCTTTCCAACAAAATTTCCTTTCTACAATAATTATTGAAGCATAAAATAATGTCAACTTCTGTGTCTGTTATTCTGGATATGTGCACTAGTATAGATGCCAGTTAACAAAGTATTGTTAGTTTTAATAAGCCAGTACATGTAAAAGTTTGCAAATGTGCATGCAGCAATTTGTGTGTTAAGAATAATTTATTATTATCCCAATTGATCAGCCTTTTTTGTGCCTTGGAGGTAGAGGTGGGTGGGGAGGCTCTTTATGCCCCTTATGATTCTCCCAAAAAATATTTACTCAAATGATTAATGTGGTGAGTTGAGCATAATAACTTGTGTACTTTTATTATTGTATGACTGAAAAAATTGCTTCATGCTGATTGGCTAAGAACAGGCAAATTTATTGTTGATATTTGTTTTCACCGTAGTTTAACAAATTGACTTGAGGTTTTCATATGTCAGTTCTGTTATTGATCATGACTTTTGTTATAACACTGTCAGTTAAAATAGCTGTGGATCCACAGACTTCTTCGACCATGTTAACCCTTTAGTGCCCAAGTGGTCTCCCTTTGACGAGTAAAATCATCTGGCGTTAGACAGAGTAAAATCTATAAGTCACTATTGGGCATGAAAGGGTTAATAGCAAAATTCATTGTCAGTAACAGGACAGATGCATGAAAAACAGATGCCAAGTTGTTGTTTACAATAATATGAATTTTCATCCACTCTCGCTTGTCAACCCATTGCATGAATTATAAATTCATGTGTCTGTCCTACTCTTGACAATGAAAATTAGCCAATGAGCAGGGAAGAATTTCTTTGGAATAATAATTATGGAGTCTTTGATTATAGACACTTGCTTCCCAGTCTTTAATATTATTCTTATACAAAAACACAGTAATTCCTCCTTGAATTTGGCATGTGGAATACTCCTCCTAGTGTACATGAAACTAATGCAATACAACACTCATAACAAGCTCAAGCAATTTATATTGGATTTACAAACTCTTAGTTCATTTTTTTTGAACTATATTACCCAAAGGCTTGTGCAATTTTGAGAGAATCTTCAAAAATCACCTGTATTGTTAATCCTTAATTTAAAGGAAGACAGTCACAGTTGAACGGTTTGAAAAGTTTAGCCTAAATTTTTCAATTTCGTTGTTTGCAATCCTTGCAAATTTTCTCAATCTTGAACCATCCTGGTTCCTTTAAGCTTTGTTATTATCTCTTTGGTGTTTTTCTATCTTTGTAAAGTATTATTTTCAGGTTTCCTTCAATTTAACAGTAATTTTGTTGATGGTCAAAATAACTCAAAATAC
>JAHPZR010032222.1:0-15035 GCA_019787425.1 Platygyra sinensis | reverse complement strand
GTACTGGAAACTGCAACCAGCCACCTTAAACACCTCATGTTCAAAACCCGGAGGCCGGGAACTCTTATATGCATAGGTTGACAAATTTTCGTCGTCTCGGGTACAAATCAAGGACTCTGGTCTCGCTTACGGTGTTGACGACGAAACATCACCATTTTTAGCTGTCAAAGTATCGTTTAGGGTGCACTAGAAGAAATAATATTTAAGCATACCACGGTAAAAATCCAGCTGGGTTTGTTTTTCTTTGTAGGGACAAATTGGAAAGCTAGCCAATAGGACTGAGTAAAATCTTTATCGATTTTTTTCTGTTGGTAAGCTGACGGATGGGATTGTAAAAAATGTTTATCGATTTTTGATCGATTTGCCTCATTGAAAAACGTTCCAAAACGTTCCTCGCAAAGTCCTCAAACCTTTCCGGTGAAGAAGTTCTTCCTACAACCGCCGCGAAAACATGAAGGTCAGAGCGCTTTCAAGTAAGGTTAAGTTTTGACAACAGATCACAAATTTAAAGCAGCTTTTCGGACTTCATGCACTTGTCATCGGCTTCCCCGAGGGGGGGGACCCCGGGCTGATGTGGGGGAATACGGGACTTTGTGGGGACTTTGCAACAAATTTCAGCCCTTGTGGTGGGGGAAATGTGGGGACTTAGATTTTGTCCTACTCTCCGGGAGAATGTGGGGACTTTGCTTCTGTTCAACCGAGAGGAGATTGGGAACGATCAATTGTTCGCTCGATCGATGATGGCAAGACAGTCCGGATAGATTTAAAGCAGAATATGGGGAATTCAGGATGGGAAGAAAAGTTGAAATTTTCACCAGACTGCGAGCAGCTAATAACAAGCTAGATAAACTGCAAAGCCGTGAACGAAGATCCTGCTTGATTAAACGTTGGATCTCGATGGAGATCTAATCAGTCAAACTTGAAAATAAAGACGATGAGAGGTCAAAGACTACTGCAAGGCTGACACAACGTGATATATTTAACACAATATTTCGGCTGGCCAGACCAGCCGAAATATAGCAGCTAATGTAGTATTCAAGAAAAGATATTTAAAGTTCAATTTTCATCAGAATGCAAAGTCGGAGTGTTTGTTAATTGTTCAAAGAACAGAGCTCTCAAGTCTCACGCATTGAGCGCGAGACTCGGACAAAGAAATTCAACTTACGCTCTCACGCGGAAACTATCATTTCTCACGCATTTGAGATTCCCTGCTTTTTTAGGGAAGTTCCTTCATAATAAACTATGTTTTATGATATAATTTTCAGTCATTGTTTGGTTTGTACTCGCTTTATTCTTGTGCAGAGCCAGCGAAAAGAAAATTCTGGGATCTAAATACTTACTTTTAAAGCATGAGCATGCCCCCAGACCCCCCTAGCGAAGTGACGCCTGTGGCGTCACAAAACGGCCGAGCTGTTGCAGATCTCACTCTTTGCCAACAAATCAACTTGAGAGCTCTGAAAGAACCAACATAAAGTTCTGAAGTGCATCTTCAAATCCAGTTCGGAGCTTGGCTTCGCCAAATACTGGGGACTTTGCAAGAAAAAAATACCCCACGGGTGGGGAAATTCAAGAACTTTGAAATGCACAATTAGCAAAGTCCCAGCCCGGGCTCCCGATTGCTAAAGCCACGTGCGTTAAAATGACTACAAAAGCGGTCGGGAAAACTCAAGCTTTTGCTTTAGCGTGAAGAATAATTTGATTTTGAATGAACATGCGGTCATGCAGGAAAGCACGTCTACGAAATTGTGATCATTTTGTTGCTTTTAAACAGGTTTCTTCGCCTCAGCGTGAATGAAAATTTATTGTTATTGAGCATCCTTTCGCATTTCTTTCATTTCGTTCTCTGTGTTTGGGAATTTTAGGTTTAAAAGTGAACAGTATCTCGCACGCTGGATTTCTGCATATTTAATTTACGGCGACCAGCGCGGTTTACTCGCTTCGTTCAAATGTTTTTTGGAGTGTTCTTCAGCTACTACAGAACTGCCAGGAAAAGAACTAGATGGCCACTAATTTAACATAGTGGAAATACGACTGATCTCAAAATAATTGGCTTGTTTTTGTCGTCTTTTTAAATTTACAACTTTCACCTTTCTTTCGCAGCGCCGTGATGTTTCGTCACGCGGCGAAGAAATTAATGGAGTGTGTGGACGTGACGTCATCAAATTCTCAAATCCAAAACTAAAGAGCCACTAAAGGTTTTATTCTCATCAGGCATAAGATGTACCAAATTTATAGCTGTTTACAACTTTCCAGCTAAATAGCATCCTTTGTTTGGAAACCAGCGCATTTTGAATTTCGAAGTTATGGCGGTGCGTGACATAAGGCGAAGATCGCTTTTGTCGAAAAATATACACTTATCTCGTGATTTTTGGCCATTTTAGGAATTTAAGTATCAGGCAAAGTGCTTTTGTAAATATTTTTTGGTTCGGTTTAGATAATCAGTCGACTAAACAGCCAAAGTAAGTTCCAGATGTTTACACTATTTACTGGCCGCCATATTGGAGGACTAAAGAGGTCCTCCAACATGGCGGTTCCATACTAGGCTCTGTAATTTTGTGCGAAACATTTCGACGAATATCTCAGCTTTGGGACAACGCACATACCTTAAACTTGGAGAACTGTCTTCTTTATTTATCGTCTACAATATCACAATTTTTTGAATTTATCCGTTGCATAGTTTTTGATTTTATTTTTAATTGCGTGACAGTGCACACACTCTATTGATTTCTTGTTTCCAGATTGCTTTCGCTCGCTCTGAAATATGCCAAAAAAACGCCAGGGAATTAGGGGTGGCTCGCAGGCAATTTCATGCAGGTATCAATGGATTTATCTTATTTATCTTCTATAACATAAGACTTTCTTAACGTTTTGCACTGGATGGTTTTCGATTTATTTTTTATTGCGTGACAATGAAACGAAGTTTGCAACGAGTTCAACGCGTTGTCGAACGTTGCCAACGCATTAGGAAACATATTGCCAACGCATTCCAAAATAATAACAGCGCGTTGGAAAGCGTTTGCAACGGGGGTTGACAAACGTTCAATGCATTTTTGACTTATCTCTTATGCCGGGTTTTTGCAAATAGGGTCACATACGGACTAACGCATCCCACGGAAACGGCTATAAGACGTCTTGTTTATTAATTTCTCGGTTTTCAGGCTTGATTTCCGCTGAACTCTCGATTACGTCTTCAAATGCCCACGGGATCCTCTCTTGAGCAATAGCTAGTAATCGAACTTATTCCGTTTTAAGTGGTATCTTTTAGGACTATAATGAAGCTCAGGCAACGTCCACAAAAGTCTCCCGTAGGAGTTAAATTCAAATTTTCCGAAGAGCACTCCTTGTGGGTTTTTTATATGGAAGCTCTCCCCGGGTTTCCAAATGTCTAACGGGAAGTGATGGAGTGATGGAGTGAATCCGCGCTCCACAACTACAACTTGGGACGTATTATTTTCCAAGTTAAAAAGGGGCAAAAAGGCGCAATGCGTTTCAAACAAGTGCGAAACAATATTTTGGGGTTAAGTGCACTTAAACATTTTACTTCATGGCAAGTTACGCCATGCATACTCATGACTTTCTACTGCGTCAAGCTTCGATTGAAGCCGAATGATATCTGTTACTTTTTCTTCGTTTCGTTAATATTCTCTTATGTCATGACCATACCTCCAGCTCGTTTGGATGTTGTTTAGCTACCCAATCCGTGATAGCCTGGTATCCTTTAAAAATTCCGAGACATAAATCCATGATACGATTATTCAAAATGGAACTGTTTGCAAGGGACTGGTGCCTTGTGAGTACTTCGTTAATATCAGATATGTTAACTTGGTCACCTTTCTCTATGTCCATCTGTATGAGTGAAGCCAGCCAAAAGTCATATCAACCAATAACGAATAAATGACTTAATTTGATCAATACCCAATACATAGCTGCTGCGGAAAGGACAAAGTTCAAGCAAGTTGATGCATGACACTAAAGTCATAACACAAAAAAAAATGACATAAAAAGTAACCCGAAACCCTAACTGTAACTTCAATTCATCAAAAAGTAAAAACTAAATCTTCAAAAACCCAAAAACCTAACCTTTTAGTGTTCAAAAACCCTGATCACAAAATTATGTATTGGTTTCTTTTTTACAGTTTTTTTCTGAATGCAATCAAGTTTCAATACCCATCCTAGATTTACATCCTGCCAGTGACGACAGGAAGCGCGTATTTAGTCACCTCTTGACGCACGAAGGATACCCACGCTGGCATCGACGAATCAAGAAAGAGGGTGTTTGATCACTGTGCACAAATGATATATTAAATATCACTTCAATCGTTTCGGCTTATTTGAAGCACGTTGTCTTGGGTGAAGGACGACGAGAACCATGCGTACTCCTTCAACAGATATTTTTGGCCCCGTGGAAGAAAACAATGATGAAAACATAGAAGACGAAGAACAAGAAGAAGACGAAGAGGTAGAGGAGGAACAGGAAGAAGAGGAGCCTGAAGAGGAAGAGACTAGCAGCTCCGAGGAGGAAGAAGAAGCGGACGACGACAATGAACCAGATCCATGGCACCCGTTACGTCAGAAAGTCGGGGAAGATATCAAAGAAACCTACCTGAGAGAAGTCCAACAGTTCCTGGATAGGGGAAAATCCCAACACTATGCAGAAAATGCCGCTTTCAATGCCCTGTTACCTGTAAGTAGAAGAAGGCTACGAAGGACTTATTTAGATCGTCTAAAATGGACTCACCATATCAAACACAATGCAATACACCGTAAAGTCATGAAGACTCTTCGACGCTTTACTGAGGAAGATGACATGGATTTTGACGAGGCGGCTGAGTCGGCAGTGGCAAAACGGAAATTCCTGTTGAACAGACTAATGAAAAAGAAATTGCTCCCTGATGATGACGACGACGAAGAAGTAGCGGAAGGGGAGGTTTAAGCCTTAGTGTGATACACTGAATTGGCCATGTGACTCTTATAAGAGTTTGTGATTCTAGAGTTTTAATCATTATTTGTAAGACGCCACACAAGATGAATTGCTTCAATCAACGGTCGGGGAATGACAAGATAGTTGTTTGTAGGAAAGCCTACAATAAAAACTATTATGCAAAGAACAGAGAGCAAATCCTGGTCCGGCAAAAACGATATCGTACCGAGAACGCCGAGATTCTCAAATCACGTCGTAAAAGGTGGTATGAAAACAACAGGGAAAGGCTCGCCAGCAGCCAGAGAGCCTATTGTCAACAAAACAAGGAACACATCAGGAATTACCGAAGACAATACTGTAAAAACAACAGGGAACGGATCAACAAATATTGGAGATCTTATTATGCCAAGAATAAGGAACAGATCAAGCAAAGACTTCGTGACCAAAAACAAAGAAAAATAGGTCAGAATATCGTGCGTTTTAGGGCCTGGGACCAAGAGTCGGAGAAACTAGAAACGAGTCTAGTTCCCAGCGATACACTTTGTGGAGCACCGACGGTCAAGACTTAAAGTTGTAATCAATTCTCTCTTTGGTTTTCATGCTGTTATTATTCAATAAACGTCATACATTATGCATCAGACTCTGTTTTGTTTATAACAATTTCATGACATAGGTATACCCCCCTATCCCCTGTCTTCACAATGGTTCTTAACCATGTGATATCGCATACCCCCTATCCCCCATCTTCTCATTGGATACACGTTTTTATATACAAGTCTTTCAGACTTGAGTAAAATCATTTTACTTGTGACGAAGTTGGAGACACTTTTTCGCATTCTTGTCTTGGCGATTATGAAACTAAGTGATCAAGAGCTGAGCATCGCTTTGGAGGAATTTGAAAGGAGTATGGTTGATGTAAGTGAATTATTCTTGCCACTATTAGAGAACCGCTTAGACCGATCTACAATTTGTGCGGCTGTTGAATCAGGAGCGATGCGATTTGCATTGTTTGTTTGATCTTTACTTCAAGCGCGAACGTTTGTTTGAAATACCTTAGATGTTTAGCTTCTAAGCGTGCGCTCGGTTTTAATTCATTTCACGTTTCATCTTTGACTTAATATGCTAATTCTTCAATGGTGGCTTAAAATGTCTTTTGTTTGTTTAAGATTCTTTTGAATGATGCTTTTCTCAAGGGAACAGTTGAGATCAATGAGTTTAGATTTGCATTTCCACTTGATGTATTTCAATTAGTAGTGCACACACGTTGTTTGCAAATTGGACACAGGTATCTCTTGTAAAGAATTAGGAGTTTTTGAAAATACAGTTGTTTCTCATTTGATTTACATGTGTCTTGATTAACTCTCGAGTCCGAGGGGAAAAAATATGATAAGACCGATCCCAGGCCTTTTCTCGACCCAAAACAAACTCTTTATCAAAGTTAGTCACGTGGATTTTGAAGTTGCGTGACATTTTTGCGAAAACCCTGGCGTGATTTGTGTCGCCATGGAAATCTGTAAGACCGATTCCAGTCCTCCGTTGAGGCTGTTGGGTTGTTTTCCAACATGGCCGACTTTCATGGGCACCGCCATCTTGAATTCTTAATTCACCTCCTGATTGGTCCGATTTTTCAAGACGCCATCTTGGATTTGGAAAACAATAGAGTCTATTGTTCTCGAAACAATAGCCTATTGTCTTTCTCGGCTCCTGATTGGTTACGGGTCATATAAGCCAGGTATAGTAGTGATATAGGAAAATCTAGACCGTGCTAAGAACCAATCAGATTGCAGAATTCGTTATCGTGCCCTCTTGAGAAAAAGATATTAATACTGTCCCTTCCAAGCAAAAAAGTGACATACTGTTTGAAGTAACTAGTACATACGTTTGATTGAAGCATGATATTTGCAGCAGGCGTGTTAGATTTGCAAACTTCCGCGACCGTCCTGAAGTGGTTACATCAGGTTAAACTTGCCAAAGAGAAGGGCGCTTTCCTTATTTTCTTATATTGAAGGCATGACAGTTCAATAGTTTGCCAATTACAGACTGTTTCCTTGTTTCCGAATCGAGATTCTAAGATTGCAAAGAGTATACCATCTCCATCGTCTTCATTTTCCTCCGTCACGTCTCGTTCTTTCACGTTGCATATAGATTCGACTTGATCGGGCTGAACGATCTGGTGATTTAAGAGAGCCCTCCCTTTCTCCCACAGACTGCAACGACTCAACACCAGACAACGATGATGCATTACTGGATGCTTCATCGTCTGAGAACATTTTCCATGGAATAAAATCCGCTAAGAGCTCAACGACTGGTAATGTTGTAGGAAATACAATGACACGCGACGCAATCGAAAGTGACACACCTTGCGACGTCACTGGTTCCAGGCCTCGGAAAAAGACACATGCTTTTTTGGCAATATTGCATAGACACTTTAAACGCATCGAAGAATAACCATATTTAGCTTACAATAAGTAACAAGATACCATGAGATATCGATAATATCTTTTACTGGCTCCAATCGTTAAAACATGTTGACCTCGTACTTTGAACAACAACTACAACAAGAAAAACAAAAACAAACAACAAAAACAATTTTATTCGCCAGATTTAAAACAAGAAAAACCGCATAAAAATAATTAACTTAATTTGACAAAAATCTCAACTCAAGATAGTAAGAAAACAAAACAAGCTGAGTAGATAAATACCTTGGTTGCAATGTACAAAATAATAGAGAAAAATAAAAGAAAGCACATAAACACACAAAAAAGATCTAAACCAAGTTAAGGAAAAAAAGGAAAAGGAAAATGAAACATAATTTACTGGTACCAGTTAATGATCCTTTGATCCTGGTGCCGACCATGGAAAGCACTACCAACTTGAATTGAACAGCTCACTTGAAACTCTACTTAAATGGCTCTTTCATCCTTTTTCAAAATGTTCTTCATGCATGTTTTGCTCCATTTATATAAGAAAGCATTGCTAGTAACTTATACATGCGTTTGGCACCGAATGTCCAAGACAAAGAACAGTTACTAGTTAAATATGGAAACCAAGATAGGTAGACCTGGCTTGAAACGAATCCTTGTAACACTGCTGAGTGTGAGTCGATCAGCAGTTTTTAAAATTTATAGACATCTTTAGGGTCGCTATGCTCTGGTCAACTATGTTGATAATTTACAGTTCGTCTCTTCCAGTCGTTCAGTTCAGTACTTGTGGCCCGACTCCTAAACGGCGGAACCAAAACAGGAGAGAGAGCCTATGTTCCCCCTTTTTTCATGCGCTATTTGTCGAGCTATTGGCATCGATCGTTAGTCTTGATGGTCCGTATAATATTTCGTAAAGAATTAGCAGCTATTTGACAGGGAGGCCCAATGAAATTACACCACTTTATTTTTACTCTTTATTTTATATTCTACACCAGGTGTCACAGATGATATTCTGAACAAAACGGCATCTCCTACGAGTTCAACAACTACTCATTTTCTATTTCCAGGAGCAACGACTACATTTGGTCTGTTTGTATCATCGAATTTTCAAATTAGTGTTTGGAATCATGCTAGTACCAAATTGCAATTCTTGTAATTATCTTTTGCGTTCAAAGGATGCCAAAACTTACGGTTTTGCGGTAATTTTTATTTTAATTCGCGGTATTGCGGTTTCAAAACACTAAACGGTTTGCGGTTATTACAACCTTTAGGTCGCGGTTTTCGGTGAGAAAAAGTGTCTGCGGTGATGACACTCTTTAGAACGGTCGGCATCCGGTTGTTTTGCAGCGCGAGATAAACGTTTTGTTTTACAACGCATCAGGGTTTATTATATCAGTTTACAATTTAACTCTCTGGTTTGCAATTACGGCATTTTCCAGTTAATACTTAACCGTTTTGGCCAATCGTACAGCTGTACAGGCTCGTGTTCTCGTTGCTTTGATTTAATGCGCGACAATGGCAACTGAGGTCGTCGAGGTCGCAACTGAAAGCGAAGCGAAGAGGACGTGCGTGCGGTTTCGGTATGCGGGAAAAAATATGATTCGGTTTGCGGTTTTTTGGCGTGTTTCTGTGCGGTTTTGCGGTTTTCGGGCCCCCCTTACGCCCCCCTCTACGCTACTTGAAGTGTTTACGGGTCGTTCTCCAGAAAGCCATACAGAAAAACGGACCTGACATTTAATGTTTAAAATACGACGCTTTAGTGATCTAATTGCCTAACGCTTTTGATCTCCAGACTGTGTTCAGGGCATTCTTTTTCTTCCCTATTCTATCACTGTTGATTGGCCTGTGTCCATTTCAGCCTGGCTGTGCTCGGGGTGGTGGACTATCTAGCAGCTCTCTGGAATGCTCAGTCCGTCTTTTGTTGGCCTTGGTTTAAGAGCAGAGTTCCAGTGTTCGTGGCTATTTTTAGCTTTCTTGTACATTTGTTGCATTTATATTTATACAGCTGCTTCCTCTGCCTTAAGGTGGCTGAAAACAGTTTTCAGTACTTTCCAAGACTCACAGTTTGATGGGTCATTACAACCACTCTATACCGGTTGATGCCAAAGTCATGGTATCAACAAACTACCCAATCATCGGGGAACAAGTTGCTGTTATTTTTGTGGCACAATAGGTTACCATAGCAACAATATGACCTGCTAAAAACACCCTTAATTTTAGCTTTAAGCGCTTATAACTCAAAAACGAGCTCAGTGACCCCCATTTTTTATTATTGAATTGTAATCAACATGATACGATGCAACTTTTTGCAAAGTTAAAAAAAATTCTACAAAAGGGGGTTCAGAGCCACCTTAACTTTTCGAAAATTTAAGGTGGCTCTGAACCCCCTTCGTAGAATTTTTTTAAACTCTGCAAAAAGTTGCATCTTATCATGCTGATTACAATTCGATAATAAAAAATGGGGGTCACCGAGCTCGTTTTTTAGTTATAAGCGCTTAAAGCTGAAAATAAGGGTGTTTTTAGCAGGTTATAGTGTTGCTATGGTAACCTATTGTGTCACGAAAATAATACCAACGTGTTCACCAATGATTGGGCAGTTTTTTGATACCATGATTGTAGCATCAACTGATAAAGAGAAGTAATAATGGCCCAGCAAAATCTACATCTTGGAAAGTGCTGGAAACTGTTTTGAGCCACCTTAATTGAGATGTGATCAGTTATCTTTTCTTGTCCTGTCTGATACAGTTTTCACCGTCTTCCTTATGACTTTCCTTGTATATGTCTGTTACTCTCTTTGCCAATCTATCCAATCACGTTTTGCTATTATTTAAACGGCCTGCATATCTTGGTTCAATGTTCTTCATCGTCTCTATACTATTCCATGCGAACTGAGA
Organism: Platygyra sinensis; assembly: GCA_019787425.1. NCBI lineage: Eukaryota > Metazoa > Cnidaria > Anthozoa > Scleractinia > Merulinidae > Platygyra > Platygyra sinensis. The sequence continues at coordinate 4,797 of JAHPZR010032222.1, read as the reverse complement.
AGGAAATGGCCTTAATTCAAAGGACGACGCTTGTAACAAGTCAAGTTGTTTTTCACACTTTGTTAGGTACCTGAGGTCTTAGCGATCTGTTTTGGGTTTTCAGCTGAACCTTAGTTTCTAATTTGATTCAAAACCAGAAACTCTTAATCTCCTTGAGTCTGATTTTTATGGTCTCTGCTATTTTTTCTTCCACGGTTGTTTCAGGTCCTACAAAAGAAGAGCTGGTAAATCAGCTGAAGAAAGATGTAGAGTCCATAACAGTAAGTGCTCTAGTCTTGCAGAGTGGGCCCGAACATGCTTCACAACACGGAAAATAGATCGATAGGGTCAAGCTGACCTTTTTGCCTTCTTTGAATTAAAATACCTTGCCCCTCTTTCTCGAGAGTAAGGATATTTCAAGCTTAAGAATTGAAATGCAGTTACATATATCATACAAACAACTCTTAAAGCTCAGCAAACCTTTTCAACTTCAACTTCACTTTATTTTGCACTTTCATTTTGAAATTACAATACTAGCATAGAAAAGAAAGAAAGAAAGATACATATATAGCAATTAAAGGTGATAATGGTATATAGATGGTTCATGCACGGACTTCATGTCCTCCGTCGGAGGCTCATAATAGAACCTCACGGATGGGTATTGAAACTTGATTGCATTCAGAAAAAAACTGTAAAAAAGAAACCAATACATAATTTTGTGATCAGGGTTTTTGAACACTAAAAGGTTAGGTTTTTGGGTTTTTGAAGATTTAGTTTTTACTTTTTGATGAATTGAAGTTACAGTTAGGGTTTCGGGTTACTTTTTATGTCATTTTTTTTTGTGTTATGACTTTAGTGTCATGCATCAACTTGCTTGAACTTTGTCCTTTCCGCAGCAGCTATGTATTGGGTATTGATCAAATTAAGTCATTTATTCGTTATTGGTTGATATGACTTTTGGCTGGCTTCACTCATACAGATGGACATAGAGAAAGGTGACCAAGTTAACATATCTGATATTAACGAAGTACTCACAAGGCACCAGTCCCTTGCAAACAGTTCCATTTTGAATAATCGTATCATGGATTTATGTCTCGGAATTTTTAAAGGATACCAGGCTATCACGGATTGGGTAGCTAAACAACATCCAAACGAGCTGGAGGTATGGTCATGACATAAGAGAATATTAACGAAACGAAGAAAAAGTAACAGATATCATTCGGCTTCAATCGAAGCTTGACGCAGTAGAAAGTCATGAGTATGCATGGCGTAACTTGCCATGAAGTAAAATGTTTAAGTGCACTTAACCCCAAAATATTGTTTCGCACTTGTTTGAAACGCATTGCGCCTTTTTGCCCCTTTTTAACTTGGAAAATAATACGTCCCAAGTTGTAGTTGTGGAGCGCGGATTCACTCCATCACTCCATCACTTCCCGTTAGACATTTGGAAACCCGGGGAGAGCTTCCATATAAAAAACCCACAAGGAGTGCTCTTCGGAAAATTTGAATTTAACTCCTACGGGAGACTTTTGTGGACGTTGCCTGAGCTTCATTATAGTCCTAAAAGATACCACTTAAAACGGAATAAGTTCGATTACTAGCTATTGCTCAAGAGAGGATCCCGTGGGCATTTGAAGACGTAATCGAGAGTTCAGCGGAAATCAAGCCTGAAAACCGAGAAATTAATAAACAAGACGTCTTATAGCCGTTTCCGTGGGATGCGTTAGTCCGTATGTGACCCTATTTGCAAAAACCCGGCATAAGAGATAAGTCAAAAATGCATTGAACGTTTGTCAACCCCCGTTGCAAACGCTTTCCAACGCGCTGTTATTATTTTGGAATGCGTTGGCAATATGTTTCCTAATGCGTTGGCAACGTTCGACAACGCGTTGAACTCGTTGCAAACTTCGTTTCATTGTCACGCAATAAAAAATAAATCGAAAACCATCCAGTGCAAAACGTTAAGAAAGTCTTATGTTATAGAAGATAAATAAGATAAATCCATTGATACCTGCATGAAATTGCCTGCGAGCCACCCCTAATTCCCTGGCGTTTTTTTGGCATATTTCAGAGCGAGCGAAAGCAATCTGGAAACAAGAAATCAATAGAGTGTGTGCACTGTCACGCAATTAAAAATAAAATCAAAAACTATGCAACGGATAAATTCAAAAAATTGTGATATTGTAGACGATAAATAAAGAAGACAGTTCTCCAAGTTTAAGGTATGTGCGTTGTCCCAAAGCTGAGATATTCGTCGAAATGTTTCGCACAAAATTACAGAGCCTAGTATGGAACCGCCATGTTGGAGGACCTCTTTAGTCCTCCAATATGGCGGCCAGTAAATAGTGTAAACATCTGGAACTTACTTTGGCTGTTTAGTCGACTGATTATCTAAACCGAACCAAAAAATATTTACAAAAGCACTTTGCCTGATACTTAAATTCCTAAAATGGCCAAAAATCACGAGATAAGTGTATATTTTTCGACAAAAGCGATCTTCGCCTTATGTCACGCACCGCCATAACTTCGAAATTCAAAATGCGCTGGTTTCCAAACAAAGGATGCTATTTAGCTGGAAAGTTGTAAACAGCTATAAATTTGGTACATCTTATGCCTGATGAGAATAAAACCTTTAGTGGCTCTTTAGTTTTGGATTTGAGAATTTGATGACGTCACGTCCACACACTCCATTAATTTCTTCGCCGCGTGACGAAACATCACGGCGCTGCGAAAGAAAGGTGAAAGTTGTAAATTTAAAAAGACGACAAAAACAAGCCAATTATTTTGAGATCAGTCGTATTTCCACTATGTTAAATTAGTGGCCATCTAGTTCTTTTCCTGGCAGTTCTGTAGTAGCTGAAGAACACTCCAAAAAACATTTGAACGAAGCGAGTAAACCGCGCTGGTCGCCGTAAATTAAATATGCAGAAATCCAGCGTGCGAGATACTGTTCACTTTTAAACCTAAAATTCCCAAACACAGAGAACGAAATGAAAGAAATGCGAAAGGATGCTCAATAACAATAAATTTTCATTCACGCTGAGGCGAAGAAACCTGTTTAAAAGCAACAAAATGATCACAATTTCGTAGACGTGCTTTCCTGCATGACCGCATGTTCATTCAAAATCAAATTATTCTTCACGCTAAAGCAAAAGCTTGAGTTTTCCCGACCGCTTTTGTAGTCATTTTAACGCACGTGGCTTTAGCAATCGGGAGCCCGGGCTGGGACTTTGCTAATTGTGCATTTCAAAGTTCTTGAATTTCCCCACCCGTGGGGTATTTTTTTCTTGCAAAGTCCCCAGTATTTGGCGAAGCCAAGCTCCGAACTGGATTTGAAGATGCACTTCAGAACTTTATGTTGGTTCTTTCAGAGCTCTCAAGTTGATTTGTTGGCAAAGAGTGAGATCTGCAACAGCTCGGCCGTTTTGTGACGCCACAGGCGTCACTTCGCTAGGGGGGTCTGGGGGCATGCTCATGCTTTAAAAGTAAGTATTTAGATCCCAGAATTTTCTTTTCGCTGGCTCTGCACAAGAATAAAGCGAGTACAAACCAAACAATGACTGAAAATTATATCATAAAACATAGTTTATTATGAAGGAACTTCCCTAAAAAAGCAGGGAATCTCAAATGCGTGAGAAATGATAGTTTCCGCGTGAGAGCGTAAGTTGAATTTCTTTGTCCGAGTCTCGCGCTCAATGCGTGAGACTTGAGAGCTCTGTTCTTTGAACAATTAACAAACACTCCGACTTTGCATTCTGATGAAAATTGAACTTTAAATATCTTTTCTTGAATACTACATTAGCTGCTATATTTCGGCTGGTCTGGCCAGCCGAAATATTGTGTTAAATATATCACGTTGTGTCAGCCTTGCAGTAGTCTTTGACCTCTCATCGTCTTTATTTTCAAGTTTGACTGATTAGATCTCCATCGAGATCCAACGTTTAATCAAGCAGGATCTTCGTTCACGGCTTTGCAGTTTATCTAGCTTGTTATTAGCTGCTCGCAGTCTGGTGAAAATTTCAACTTTTCTTCCCATCCTGAATTCCCCATATTCTGCTTTAAATCTATCCGGACTGTCTTGCCATCATCGATCGAGCGAACAATTGATCGTTCCCAATCTCCTCTCGGTTGAACAGAAGCAAAGTCCCCACATTCTCCCGGAGAGTAGGACAAAATCTAAGTCCCCACATTTCCCCCACCACAAGGGCTGAAATTTGTTGCAAAGTCCCCACAAAGTCCCGTATTCCCCCACATCAGCCCGGGGTCCCCCCCTCGGGGAAGCCGATGACAAGTGCATGAAGTCCGAAAAGCTGCTTTAAATTTGTGATCTGTTGTCAAAACTTAAGCTTACTTGAAAGCGCTCTGACCTTCATGTTTTCGCGGCGGTTGTAGGAAGAACTTCTTCACCGGAAAGGTTTGAGGACTTTGCGAGGAACGTTTTGGAACGTTTTTCAATGAGGCAAATCGATCAAAAATCGATAAACATTTTTTACAATCCCATTCCGTCAGCTTACCAACAGAAAAAAATCGATAAAGATTTTACTCAGTCCTATTGGCTAGCTTTGCAATTTGTCCCTACAAAGAAAAACAAACCCAGCTGGATTTTTACCGTGGTATGCTTAAATATTATTTCTTCTAGTGCACCCTAAACGATACTTTGACAGCTAAAAATGGTGATGTTTCGTCGTCAACACCGTAAGCGAGACCAGAGTCCTTGATTTGTACCCGAGACGACGAAAATTTGTCAACCTATGCATATAAGAGTTCCCGGCCTCCGGGTTTTGAACATGCAGGTGGCTGGTTGCAGTTTCCAGTACT
>JAHPZR010032221.1:20000-35436 GCA_019787425.1 Platygyra sinensis | reverse complement strand
TTTCCCATAAAATACCTCTGTCAATACTGTCAAAAGCCTTCTCGAAATCCACGAAACAAACATACAGGTTGGCATTCCACTCAATTACTTGCTCAATGATGTTTCTCAGAATGAATATCTGTTCGGTTGTCCCCCTTCCTCTCCTAAACCCTGCCTGCTCTTGTCTAAGCCTGGTGTTCTACGCGTTACTTGACATTTTTTTCTTTTATGCAATGAGACTACGGTAAATTTATACTAAAACAATTAGACTACTCGCCCTCGTTTTCTACGAGCGATAGTCAACTCGGCTGCGCCTCGTTGACTATCTGCTCGTAGAAAACTCGGGATAGTCGTCTAATTGTTAATTAGTAGACAGCTGACGCCACTTTTACTCCTTTGGAAAATAAAATTTGGTTTGAAAATTCAGCGAATGCGTTGGGAAATTATTGAATTCTTTCCATCATTAAACAAATAAAGAAGCCTCGACTGTGCTCTGTTCAGTTGTAAAGCACTTAGGAAGGGGTAGAGCACTCAAGAAGTGGGGAAAAAACACTCGACTGCATCTCGTGTTTTCCCCTACACTTCTTTTGTGCTCTACCGCTTCCTGCGTGCTTTGGTATAGGTAATCATACGGTTTCGAGTTCAATTTGGAATTAATTTGCACGAGTGAGTTTTTCAAAAAGTTGAAATTGCACGAGCCGCTTCGGTGAGTGCAATTTCAGCTTTTTGAAAAAACTCACAAGTGCAAATTAATTCCAAATTGAACGAAAAAAAACCGTATGACTACTTATTAATAATACAAACATGAAAAAGTTCGCGCAGAAAAAGTGCCGGAATATGTTTCTTGAATTAAGCCGTTTATTTCGCATTCGAGAAAACTTTTTTCAAAGTTTCCGTACAAAATTTTTGTCATTGCTTTTTATTGTATATATAGCGAGAATTTTAGGCAATAAGCCTTGCAAATAGAATTCTATATGTGCTATATTTCACCGGTGAAAAAAGCGATACGTCCAATCAGGTTTGCGTATAGCGTTCTTCACATGTGAAAAATATAACCAATCACCGTTCATGATAGAATCACTAAGCCAATCAGAGTTAAGCACTCTAATGGCTTCCGAGAAGCGCGGGCTTGAAATCAGCGTCCGCTTGAAGTTTGTGTCTCGATAACATGGCTTCGGTTCCCGTTTTACTTCACTTTCGGAAAAACAGCAATGGAATATATCTAACAAATATCTTGAGCGCTAGAACTTCAGTTTGAGAATCAATGGCCATTCAAGAAACCGAGGAAGTAAATTTAACATCAGAAAGCCAACAACATTCAAGGAGGAACATTCAAATTTAAACAGTGTAAGTCAACAGAGTCCGAATTTGTCTTTGTACAGCGCGAAACGTCGCCATGACAAGATTGAATCTGAGTGTAATTATGGACAAACGAAAAGATTTCTCACTAGGTATTTACGAATTCTCCCCTATTATATTTAAGCTTGTGTAGGCTCGTTGTACGCCTGTATCTGGACTGGAAAGCAGATTTGTTTTTCATTACGCTCGGTCATTCATTACGTTCTCAGCGTTCTGCATGTAAACTTATGGTGCCGGAAAAAACTAAAACTGATTTAATTAGTGGTTGTGTTTAATTCTCGTTATATATACAATAAACAGATTACAGCATAGAAAGTGCTTTGTACGGATTTTATTCACTCGTTGCAAAACTTTGAAAACTCACTCGTTCGCTGCGCTCACTCGTTCGTTTTGCAAAGTTTTGCAACTCGTGAATAAAAATCCGTACGTCGCACTTTCTATGAAGTAATCTATTTATATGATATCATTGGCCTACAAAATTTCTCATTGTCTTTCTGCAAATCATAATCGAGAATTACGATGTGCAATTTGCACTGGTGTTACACTCTTTGCACCGGTGTTACACTTTTTGCACTGGTGTTACGCTTGATCTGTACTGCTCTCAGCCAATCAAAATCGAGTATTTTTTTCATGTGTATTATTATATAGGAAATCGGTCTGTTCGAGAAACAATTAGGGATTAATTGTACGCGTGAACAGATCGGACTTTTTAGTAATTTCCACGAGTGGCTGCCGCAGCCACGAGTGGGAATTAGAAAAAGTCCGATCTGTTCACAAGTACAATTAATCCCAAATTGTTTTGAGAAAGAAGACCGATTTCCTTTTAATAATACGGCAACCGTAAACACAAGCTTCTGGCTGACGTCGTTTTGCTATAGAGGGTTGCTAGAATGAAGCAACGGTGTGCTAAAATATGTTAGTTTTGTCACTTTAATTTTCTCAACAATTTTCGCCAAAGTTCTCCATACGATAATATTTTTCTTTTCTTTTAAGTTCAATTTCATTGGCTTTGAAGCTGTCAAAACTCCGAACGCATGAGCGACTTTTTGATGAATAATCAACCTGTGCAGGAAAGGAAATGCACATCGAAACCAGTCGAGACGGTATCAAAATGCGTTTTATTTTGTTTACAACTTGCGTGAAAACGTTTTAAGAAACGTTACAGCCTTGATTTAAACTATGACACGGAGCTAAAGATACAAGAACGAGTTCATTCGGTAAAACTGAGGATAACCGTGCAAACATAAGTGAAGTTGTTCAAAGTGTTCGTCAACAAGGTTTGTAAGTTTTTAAGATTTTCAAACCATGGACTTTAATTGCTTTGCTTGGTCGTTCAGAAACACCAGCTGGACATTTTTCTCACTAGTCGCTACCATTCCTGATTGAAACGACCATCCTTCCTTGAAGCTTTATAGGAGATATTCTCCTCTTTGTGGGGTTTGTCTCGGCAAACATGACATACGCCATTTTCATTTTTGCAGACTTGAAGTGTTCATTGCGAGAGTTGAAGTTTTCTTGCCTTCCTCTTACACCAAAATGCGCCCCGTAGTCCTTGGGACTCTGGCTCGCAGATGCTGTCTTTTTTCTGTAACTACTTTAATTCGGTGTAGAAATCTCCGCCGAACCTCTTCAAGATCTTCGAGCGAGAGATTTTCAATGGCTTTCGGATTTTGTTTTTGTTTTTGTTTACTACTGCTTCTTCATACCAAGCTTTTTTTTGTTTGTCGGCAACGGCAAACCTGAATTTATCCGATCAAATGCGACCGATACAATTAAAATTTAATTGTTCAGTTATCGATACAATTTGGGATAAATTGTTCAGCTTCCAACCAATCAGAAGCGAGTATTTACGGTAGCAGTATTATTAACAACAGAACAGAGCACAGTCGAGTGTAAAAGTTTTACGAAAATAACAAGTTTTGCTAGACTCCGACAAATTACGTGGCGAAATAAACAACGACATAGAATACCAATTGAGCTGTGTCTGTTTATGATGAGAAGCTTCAATTTTGTAAAAATGCTCAAACAACACTTACATGCAGTGTAGTAACGCTCGCTTGCTTAGTAGCGACGGCTCTCCTCAACAATTTCGTATCATCGCTCACCCGACGAGTAATCAGTTGAAAGCTTGCTCCTGTTCGATCCTGTGTTCAGAGTTAAACAAGTGGAAGCAGGCTAGTCTTCCCAAATTTGCCGCTAGTTCGGGCAATCTTGCTGCAAGCGGATGAAAATCGTAAGCTTAAATAATTATAGCTTCTTTCAAATACAACTCAACATTTCGCAATTTCATCCGCAAGCTTTGAGCTCCTTTAGTAATTTTCTGCCTTTGTGTCCTGATTAAACAGGTTAAACTATTAAAAAAGTGGCTCATCCTCAGTGTAAAAACCTGTTACACTGACCAGTGGCGTAAAACAAAGAAAACAAAGAAGTATAAATAATAGACCCTTCCCCAAACAATGGCTACAAAACAAAAAAACGATAAAGGTTTTTACACCGAGCTGTAAACCCGAAAAAGTGAACTTTCAAGGCATCGTTCTTCTCTCGAAAGCAACTCGAAAGTGAAAGCTTAGCTGAAGTCTAGTTTGTGATTGACAGCTGTCGTCCCGTTAACCGATCAAATTATTTGAACAATTCTAACAAGGAGTGTTAGCGTGCTTATTTAGTAGATTAGTATCTTAAAGAGGGACTTGAGAAAAGATAACTCCTGCAAGAACTGAATCAAAGGGAATTATTTTTACAGTTTCAAAAGAAGACAAATAGTTTACTGTGATAAGCATAGAGATTTGGGAAAAGTTATAAACACATGAAATGATGACAGTTAAATCTGATACAGAAATCCAGAATACGTTTCAATGCATAACTTCGACAAAATGTAATGGATGGGAAAGTTCTATGTTCGTCTTACAGAACTTACTCAGAACAACAAATCCTGAAAACGTCAGTTCAATTAGCCAAATCCTTCTCAAAATATCTTTTCTCAACGGCAAAAATAACTCGTTTAAAGAAAAGGAGCTTTAAACTTCAAAATAAAACTTCATTATCTTAACATTCGAATTTCGTGAAAAACCAAACTTAATGCAATTTTAGTATTTACTTTTAGTCCTGATGTGTTACCAGTGTATTCTCTACTTGCACAAATCCCATAATACGCTTCTTTTAGGCCCCCCCCCCCCCAAAAAAAAAGAAAAAAAAATTTGCAAAATTTTGCATGAAGATGTCCCAAGAGAAATCTAAAACAATGCATATGCAAATTTTGTGGGGGGGGGGAGGGGTAAAAGAGGTGTATTATGGGATTTGTGCAAGTTAAGAATAAATAAAGTTAAATAATTAAATACATAAATGAATAAATAAATCAATAAATCAATAAATCATAGAATTTATATGATGCTTTATGGTCTCTTAACACCACCTTCCTCGGATATCCTATGAGGAATAACATGAGCTAGCCTGATGTCTTTAACTAAATCAATGCAATGATTACTGATTGCTGCTACCATCTATATTCAGATAACCCTTCGCTTATAAAGTTTTAAAAGTCAATTTTCCACAGATTGACTAAAGTTATACCATAAAAATGAGGCCTTTTGTGGGTTTTCGAAAAACGAGATATTTTAGGAAAAAATTAATGGGATAATCAGATTTGATATTTCGAAGGGTTTACAGAATACAAAATATCATGCTCAAACGCCCCATATTAGAGTGAATTCGTATAACCCGTTTTTATATGCTAATTATGCACTCATTACCATGTAAGGAACGGGTTATACGACTTTACTCTTTTCCTCGTTTTTTTGGCCCTTTTTTTCTCTGTTCTTTTAGACCAACTGTGATTTCTACACCAAGTAAGAACCAGTTTTAATCTGAAATAAAGTTGTTAATAATTTTCTAAGTTAATTTTAATTCTTGTAGGGCGTATTTTAAAATCCTGTTAAAAATGGAAATCGATAAGCTTATAGAGTTTGCGATTACAGAGGCAGACCAACGTCACTAAACAACCAGTCTCTCTACAAGAGTTTCAGTTATACCTCATGGTACATTTCTTTGTCGTTCCTGTAGAAAACAACAAAGAAAAATGACCAAATTGTGGGCCGTCGATAAAACCTGGAACATGGAACACCTCGGAACATCGAATAATTATGATAATTATGAGAGAAAAATGTGTAAAATTAAATTTGGGCTTGCTCACGTGACCAATTGGAGCCCAGGTTGGTCACCAGAACTAGATTTGGTCCAGCTACTGATAAAAAGTAGACCTTCGAGAACTTACAAGGACATTGAAGAAAATATCGAGGCGCAGACTGTAGCAACAGCTTCGATTTCTACAAAAGGCCGTTCTGTCCGAGACCGCTTACCAGAAGGGAAAATGACTTGGAAAAAGATGATGAGGCCAACAGGCTAACCCTTCACCCCTGATAATAAAGTTGGATACTAATAGAGTGTAAAGACTTGTTGGACTGGTCAAATGTCGGCTTTTAATATAACAATTTTTAAACGTACGTGATCTTCAGAAAATGTAAACACGCAAATGTGTTTGTTTATTTCTTCAACACTGTATATTTAACCAGTATTGAATGCAGGTTCAATTTATACACAGAAGATGAGATGAGCATGTTGAGTATCAGTGGATTTAACTCAGTTTATTCATGTTGTTGTCTCGGTAAGCGCTGACTGTAAATCGAGGAAATAACCCATAACGATTTAAATCAATAAAATAGCTTTTTTTAATTTGATAGACCGCAAGCATAGATCAGTTATTTTCTTGCAGAACACAAACCACTATTATTTAATTGGTAAACAACAAGTATTTCAGTAAGTACAGTAATGTTGAAAATAAAGACAATTGCAGTTCCCACGGTTCCAAAATTCAGTGAAAATTAGGAACTCGCTGTCGAACAAATCTGACAAATCTCTGGGCTGGTTAGAAACGTTCAAATTCAACACAGTAAAATTGGCTATTCTTGACTTACGTAAACACAAACGCATAACTAACAAAATATATAATTAATAAAAACGGTTGAACATCTCTGTTCTCAAGAATCTCATTTGTCTGATGTCTGATATGAGTGAAAATTACTATCTCCAAACAGGCGTGCTGCTGAACTTGGTACAACATCCATTCAGGAACTAAATTTGCGCGTGTATGGCCGGGTCCGCAAATGACACTTCGGCAGGCTGTTGCTTGTAGAATCTATGATCATCTATGGGTCTCTGTGAGAAGGACTGCTCAAGTCAGTGATGCTATTTCATGAGTTTTCCTTGCAATTTCAGCTTCATGCGTTCTTTAGATCGAATTAGATTCTTCATGAGAAATCGTATATACCTATATCTTTGAACTGCCGTAATGAATTCAATAAAGAAACCCGGCACAATATGATTAAAGAATTCGAACGCCACCACCTTAGGCTATGAACAACGAAATTAGGAATAAGGGACAGTCAAGCAATTAAACTGATGGCGAACCTGACGGAAAGAAATGGATCGATTAGTTTTAAGTTGCCAGCCTTCACTCAATGCACACATTTTCATTTTCTTTCTTCAGTTTGAATTTGTTTTGGTCTGTTGTTTTCTTTAGTTTTTTGATGTTACATATTTTTCTCATAATTATGATAATTATTCCATGTTCCGGGATGTTCCAGAATGTTCCGGGATGTCCCGTATTGTTCCATGTTCCTGGTTTTATCGACGGCCCAAATTGTGCTTAGTTTGGAAACGTGAAAGACGACTACGAAAACGTATTTGTACATCATTATGATGGAATATGAAAGGAAGACATGAAGTATTATAGTATAGATAGGACCCGGCGCGCGCTCTGATTGGTCAAAAACCTATGTTTTATCAGAGTATAAAATATAGAAAGAGCGTGTTTTATTGCTAGGCGCGCATAAATCTATATCTTAAAGCAAATGAAGACGCCTAAGCCGTGTATTACACTGCGATAAAACACGTTCCTGTATTTTGATTTTGTTGAACAAAATGAGGATTCTCGAGGGAGGAAATACTAGCGTACTGTGCAGTGGTATTACAGTCGGGTGGATGTTTACCTCCGTTTGCCGCGGTTGTTGCGAAGCGATATAAAACAATGCTGTGGAGGACTGAACTTCATCTCAACATGTCAACATATCCACAAAGGAACTCATCTGGATAGTTCGCATAAGCATTTGTGCCATAGGATAAAATAAATCACTACTGTCTTCTAAAATACAATCATTGTTCAAGGGAAAAAATTCTCCATTTTGAAGAAAGTCCCAATTTAGCACTTTGTACACTCGTTTCTATGGTGATTGAAACCAAGGTTGTGATTGGCTGATCTAAACTTCAACTTTAAATGTTATTGGTTTATTTTAACTACAACTTTAAATGTGATTGGCTTATTGAACTGTCCGATAACAAACTGTCCGATAACAAGGTGTCCGATAACAAGGTGTCCGATAACAAACTGTCCGATAACAACTTGTCAAGTGAATTAGTGGGAAATAGGAGTTCTTTTAAACCAATCACAATCGAGGAAATTGTAATTTTTATGATTAATAGAGTGAATTCGTATAACCCATTCCTTATATGCTAATGAGGCACATAATAATCAATAATATTAAAACGTTTTATACGAATTCACTTTAATAGAAACCATAACGTAGTGGGGTAATGTTTTATTGTGTTGTATCCTTTGTCTTCTACACCAAGAGGAAGCCTAAAAAAACTAGTTACTCTCTCTAATATCATAGGAGACAAATTAGTCCTTAACGTTAATTTATTATTTCACAAGTGAATTCCAAAACTGTTGCCATGGAACATTTTGGGGCGAAGTTTCACGATACAATGAACAAGTTAATTCCCCTTGCTTAAAGGATCGGAGAATTTTAATAATTTTGTAAAGCTGGTGTGAATTGTCCAATACTATAACAAATTTACGCCTAGCACTGTATTGTATTATATCCACATAACAACAGATTAACAATACAATACAATTGAGAACGACGTAATACAATAGAATACAATACAATGCTATGCATCAATTTTTAAGAGTATTGGACAAGTATTGGGTCGTCAGCACAGACCGAACGCGCACACGCGACCGAGGTCAAGATTCTTTCATGCAGACCGACTAAGTTCGGTTAATAAGATGTTTATTATATCGCAAACAAGAACAATTTAATTCGTTTAATGCGACTGGTTGTGTACTTTTCTCATCAGGCGTTTTGGAACTTCGACATTCTCACAGAGGAGATAGTAAACACTAACTTCCGCCTCCCTGAAGTTTCTGCGGGAAAAGAAAAAAAAATTAAGTTTTTTTAAACGTTTTCACAGGTCTTGGTCCTGGAGGACTAATCATACCTTCTGGTCCTATTGGCTCAGTACCTAACCAATGTATATCTGGTTCAAGCCATGGAGGAAAGGGGCATCAGGGGGAGGACATATTTAAAGCAGGCCCACCATACGATATAGAAAATATGACATCATTGTTGGGAGGAAGCGGAGGTGAGTGTGTATACATCATCATTTTCTACAATCCAGCAACAATTTTTCCGTTGCGCTCATTTGCCACTGGGAAAACACCATTTCAGAGTTCATCTGACCCGTCGATGAAAGGAAATTAAGGAGTTAAACAAACCACGACAGAGACCCGTACCCTAAAGACGTTTACTTTGTTTATCACTGTCAAAGCTATCACGAAGCTTAGTCTAAGCTCCCTTCATATATTCGAAATAAAAACTTAAAACATTAGCCGTCGTGGTTTACGTTCTCCAGACAATGCAGAATTTGGTCATTTCACGTTGTTGTTTTATAGAAGACGACAAAAAACTGTACAAGAATTATAACGCACGTGCACAGTCATTGCTCTCTTCATTTTAAAACCTTTTGTTTAGCAACGTTGCCGTTTCCTTCGGGTTTTCTTAAGCCCCGTCCACCTATATCCTGACATTTTTGAAACCGCAACTTTTTCTTTTCGGATTCAAAAATTTCCCTGTCCACATGTTATCGGATTCAGTGCGAAATTATTTTTTTCCACTCTGGAGAGCGGATTAAAAATAAACCGGATTCGCTGGATGCGTGAGGACGGAAGCCGTATCGGGAGAGAAAAAGTTGCGGACTAAAAAATATCTGGATACGTGTGGACGGGGCTTTAAAATCCCTATGAAAAGCGAACAGTTTTAATCGCTGCCTGGTCAATTTTCTATCAATCAATTAATAGTGCCTTTGTTTTCTTAATTCTTCTCAAAATGTCATAGCCGGAAATTATTTAATTTTCAAGTTGCACGAGCCTTTTTGTAGCTCAGAACCCTTCTGGTAGTGCTTCAATGTTCAGACATTCGAGTAATGCAAAGTTTCAAATATGTTTATAGAGTCTTTCATTTCTAGCATGCGCACACACAAAAAGCTTGCTCAAGACGGCTACCAAAAAAAAGATTACCTGCTCTGCTTCAAATGCGAATACGCATCATTTACAATACGAATACTAGCACTATTAAATTTACAGTTAAAAAATATAAGGTGGAGATGGCGGGGGTGCAAACTAGCAATGCTTAATTTTCTGGCTGTCTGGAAATAGTCGCGAATAGCGAATAGTCGCGATTATCATCCGACGCATTGTTACAGAACGTCTTTATGAACAGTTTTGCAAATAGGTTGATTTTTAAGCTACATTTATTGTAATGACATACTTTTTAATACTCATCATATGTGGATATTTTTTATCATAGTTTTTATCTTCCTACTATTGTAACATAAGATATGCAGTTTTATCTTTTGATGAAATAAAGACTTATTCTTCTTATTCTTATTCTTCTTCTTATTCTTATTCGATCAATTATTTGCCTCAGGCTTCGGCAAATAATTGATCTGCTCGCCACTGACAAATCACGATATTTTACTCAACCTCGTCCAATAATTGTTAAATAGCGAACAGCGAATAGTACGAATAGTGGCGAATAAGCCACGTTGGACATATCAATATTGAATGAATGAATGAATGAATGAATGAATGAATGTGAACTTTATTTAAGACAGGATGGCCCAATCAGCTACGGGGCTGTTGTCCTGAGGGGCCCTGTATACACCTAAAATCATTATAGCAATAAAATGAATAACAATGAGCACTTGAGATCTGAAAACTTATGGTCTGAGAAAAAACTACAATTCTAACATGGCGGCGAGACTTTCGGGTCAAAATTGTACAGTTTTTAAGTTTCTTCTGTCTTTCAATTCCCAAAAGAGACTTTGATACAAAATGAAAACACCATCAAATATAGAAGTTTGACCTGAAGGCCTCGGAGCCATGTTAGAATATTGATATATCGAACGCGGCCTATTCTTGGCTCGCATGTGACGTCATCGTTTTCTAAAATCTAGAGCTGAAGAACCATCAAAGTAGTTATCCTCATCAGGCATAACAGGGGGTAAATTTATGTCTGTTTACAAATTTTCAACTGAGTAGCTTGCTTCCTCTGGAAACAAGCGCATTTTGAATTTTAGAGCTATGGCGGTGCGTCACATAAAGCCACGAACACGTTTGACGATACTTATTTCGTAATTTTAGCCTATTCAGAAGTTTTAGTATTAGGAAAAGTGCTAATGTAAATGCTTGTTTGTTTAGTACAAAAAATCAGTCGCCTAGATAGCCAAATTAAGTTCTAGATGTTTACACTATTTTCCGACTGCCATGTTGGTGTCCCACGGAGGTACACCAACATGGCGGCTCCCTACTGGGCTCTGTAAATTTGTTCAAAATGTTTCGTCAAATATCTGAAGTTTAGGAAAACGCACAGACTTAGAACCCGGAGAAGTGTTCTCTTTATCAATTTCTTATGGCATCGCATTTTCTTAACTTTATCCACAGAATGGTTTTCGAATTGTAATTTTGTTGCGTGGAGCCGCCATGTTGGAGAACCTCCTCAGGCTGGCGGTCGAAAAAATAGTATAAATGTCTGGAGCTTACTTTGGCCATCTAGTCGACTGATTATCTGAACCAAACCAAAAAATATTTACACAAGCACATTTCCTAGTACTTAAATTCCTGAAATGGCTAAAAATCACGACTGAGATAACAAACGGGATTGTAGCTTCAGTTATGCCACGCACGCTAGTTGAAATTCAAAATGCGCTGGTTTCCAAACGAAGGACGCTTATTGAGCTGGAAAGTTGTAAACAGATATAAATTTAGTACCTCTTATGTCTGATGAGGATGAAAGCTACAGTGGCTCTTTAGTTTTAGATTTGAGAATTTGAAAAAGGGCAGAAAGATTGGACATTGAAGACTTCTTCAGAGAAATTGAGAGTGACTCGCAAAAGTGGTTTTACTTCTAGCATAACCATGAAATATTGGCGGGAGCAAGACTTTCAGTGTCTTTTGGAGCGCGAAAGTTCGCGTTACGGTCTGCTAAACTATTAGAGCATGTTTCGGCGTCCGTATTCACACTTAGCCTACAAGCGACCGTAGTGTAGTGCTATACGAGTCTTACATATTACCCCATTTGGAATACTGCAGTCCACTTCTATTGGAAATAAACAAAACATAGATTAAAAAAACTTGACCCTGCTAATCACTATGTATTTAAGACTCAAACACTGGAAATACCTTAAATTATAGCTCTATTTTGTCCCTAGTAAGTATGAAATTGTTGGAATATAGATGTGAATGATCACTCTCCTTACTGTTCAAATGTATCAAGGAAAATGGCCCTAGTTACATTTTAAATTTTTTTCTGGTATAGTGTCTCGCGTTATCTTCTCATAACAACCGGTACTGCAACGATTCTTTCACGCATAAGGTTACACATCTATGGAACAAACTTCCAACAAATGTAAAACAGTCACCTAATTTAAATCAGCTCCACAGGGACTAAGAGACTTTTTGTTTCCCGCTCATCATATTTTTGTCGTGCGTTTTCTACTTAACAATAAAAAAGCCTAAGCCGTGTATTACACTGTGATACAACACGACGGGCATCTGGAACACGAGGGAAATGTATAAGACACGAGCTGCGGGCGAGTGTTTTCTACATATCTTGAACTCTCTCAAATGTCCGGAGTATTTTATCACCGTGTAATAAACGCCGTAAGCTGTTTCATTTGCTTTATGATATGATAGATTTTACACGCGCAAAGCAATAAAACACACTTTTCTATGTTTTATTTAAGCAATAGACCACAAGTTTCTATGGTTTATAGGCTGATAAACCATGCGAGAAGTCGATAGAACACGAGAAGAATTCGAATTCACGAGCCGCAGGAGAGTGATTTACGAATTCTTCGAGTGTTCTTCCAACATCCCAAGTAGTTTATTATTAAACCATAGAAACTTGTGTCTATTGCCTGTACATAATAATCCAGAAGACGTGCGATTCACCATGAGTACAATAAACCATAGCTGATTGACCAATCAGAACGCGCGCATTGATTTGGTTATTATATAAACTCTGATAAAACATGGTTTTTGACAAGAGATCATGATCTCACCTCTTGTTTTTGACGAATCAGAGTGCGCGCAGGGTCTTGTCTGTATTATAAATAAGGGTAACCTCTTCCCACGCATGACACTAATAAATTGATTGATTGATTGATAGCACGTATAACAGTTAACTTCGAATATAGAGAGTTGACACCTAAAAACGGGTTGAATTCGTTTTATTTAGCGCAAGACGGTTAACTTTCAATTCCACTGGGACTGAAAAACCTCTTTCTAATCCAGCGGATACATAAACTTTATAGGCCTGTCGCAATGATATAATCCAAACCATCCTATTAATCTTCTTACTTCATTGAAAACGTATTTAAGACAAGGACCTCATATGTGGCTCTTGCTAATAATCAGTGATCTGCTCTTTTATCTCAGGTTCGTGCCTGAATAACCCCGGAAGTGTTGCTGGAGGCGGAGCCATAGAACTTGTAGCCGAGAAAGGAAAGATCGTGATAAGTAATGAATTGATACGTTTTAAATTTTTGACAACTAAGTGCAGTGGTCGTAAAAGATAAATTTGTTGCTTTTGGACAATGACATTCAATCCGTAGATCTTGCAGAACTTGAAAAAAGTATAGATAATTTATAAACCATACCCACACTTAATCTAGAATTGCAAAATACCTTGTTCAGTTTCTGACGTCCTCGATAAATCTTGATAACAAATTGGTCGATTGTCTGAAACTACGCGAACATCATCCGAGGCATACTGCAAAAATATGAAGTGGACTGGAGTGAACCGAAAGTTAAAATTTCTCTTTATGAGGACGTTTAACCAATGGCTGTATTTCTTGTTATATTTAACAATTATTCCATGAGCGCGCGTTGGATATGAGATGATAGATAGCCAACGAGGCGCGTAGCGCCAAGTTGGCTATAATCATCTCATATCCAACAAGCGCGAGTGGAATAATTGTTTTATTAAAAACGCCCCCAAAATATAGAAAACTAGACTACAATAAAAACAAAAAGGCCCAAAAAATCACGCATACGCTCGCCATTTTTGTAGATCATGGTATAATGGCTCATATACCATGATGGCTAAGCCAATGAAAACTCTCGAATTGCATTATCCAATGATCCAGTTTTTAATAATCCTGATTATTAAGGTGATTCCTCAGTATTGCATTGCGTATCCGTACTGAGCACGATTTTGCGTCATTAGCGCCGGCAAATGAGCGCATGCACGTACACAACGAAAGAAATTTCCCTAAAGCTAAGCTCGATAGCGAAATAACTGTTCCTTTTCGCTTAAACGAGCATAGAGACCTACATTTTTTATCGCATAATAACAGTGTACAGAGATCCTCTTTAATTTGAAAAAAAATTGAAAAATTTTATCGGACAAAAAAAAGATATAGGTAAAAGCGCGCAATGACCGCGAAAACAACGACTTTACGAACGCTTTACGTCCATGTCGTTTTAAATGGTGTGATTTTTCGAAAAATTTCATATGATATTCTTCCATATGCTCGACACTTTCTACCTGTCAAGTTTTTTCCTAAGTATTACTTTAATAAACTATGCTTCCAGCTACCACAAGATATAACTTGGAACAATGAATAACGCGCATGATTAGCACGAGTACAGGCTAGTACAGGCATAAATTGGGTAAGATTGGCCCGTCACATCTCTTAGCGAGCATGGTGACCTCTCATTTTTATTGTGTTTTTGGAAACAGTGCTTGGTAGGGAACATTTAGGGAAAGTTTCAAAAAAATTCATCGGTAACTTTAATTTCTGAGAAATCACCTTAATTGATCTCAGGGCTTAGTGTCTTCTAATTCTCTATGCAATCGTATTCGACCTGTACCTAATAGTCTAATTTTGTTTGTAAGTACACTCATTGTAATCTTACCTAGTCAGCACATTTCGGGGTCATTTCAGGCGAGTTTGGTCGAGCCATGCTTCTGTGTTCTCCTGGTGAGATTAAATTCACCTGATATAAAGAGAAAATTTAATGTTCGGTCCACTCCAAATTCCAATGCGATCCTGGAACGCACGGACATCTCTGAACGAGTTCTTGTGAATCCTTGGCCATGGTGCTCCGTACGTAAAAAAATCACACATGCCGCCGAAGCCTACCAAAAGGGTACGAGTAGGTATTTACCCGCTTAAAGGGCGGAAAAACGTTCTCGGCAGCTTTCTGCGCTTCCTCAGTAGCCCTACTTGCGGGGTCAGGTCATAATACAAGCTGCAATGGTTTGCAATGGTTGGAAACAGCGGCGGACTGTAATAAGGTAAGCGAGGATGTCGCTTGGTTGATTCAGTTACACTTAAGCAAGCATGAAATTATTTTTTCGGCACTTCACTGTTAAGAAAACAAGTCTTCTCCTGCCTGCTGAGAAGCTCTCTGGCTTATGTATTAATTGAGTTGCTTATAAATGTGAAATATGTAAAGAATGTTTGTGGATAAAATATCTTTTCGCACCGAAATTTCTTGTGTACCGCGGGAAAATAAAGGGTTCGAAATCCGTCTTTAGGTTAATTTTGTCCGAAAAAAATGATTACCATGAAAAAAATACTTCAGCTTTCATTAGTTAGGTTAAAATGTTGCTGCTTACCGGGAATATTTAGAAAGCATACAAAGTTCTTAACAACTTTTGTTTAGAGGATCGACGAAAATCCCGCCAGTTTCTCACAC
>JAHPZR010032221.1:0-15000 GCA_019787425.1 Platygyra sinensis | reverse complement strand
ACACGTGACCTCCACGAATACCGGGGCGATGCTCTACCAACTGAGCTATGAAGCCCTGATGCAATATTTTTTTATATTTACTTGGATTTGCTATTTAGTGTTAAAAAATACTCCTTTTTACTAACAGGTAGACATAACGGAAATGGGAAAACTTATTGTGGATGGAGGACACGCACATCAACCAGACAGAAAGTATGATTTAGGTGGTGGTGGAGGAGGGATCATTCAGATAATAGCACCACAGGGTAGTCTTGCTAATGACACACTGTCACTGAGACATGGCAATCACTCTGGTCAGTGCGACACTGAGGCAACGAATGGCCATTTTCTTCTGAAAGGTAATTTTACGGCTATATCAAAGTTAGGTTGGCTAGCGTGTGGATGGTAATGTAGTCAATGACCATAGTTAATTAAAACAATCAGGTTTTACGAAAAAGAAAACGTTGGAGTGAGGCGTTAAAGGTCAAATGAACCAAAATTTAGAAATTTTTTTCATTTGAGTCCAATGTGTTTATCAAGGAAAAAATAAACATATTCCAAAGTTTCAAACGAATTGAGATATTGGAATATTAAAATGGCTGTTGTTTTGCCTTCACAATCGTAGAGCGGTCGGGAAAATTGTCGGAAATAAAACTTATGACGTCACTGTTGGTGAGCTGAAGAAATACGGGAAATTTGAAACAGTTTTGGTTTCGAGTTCACGGTGAATTTCAGAGGAAAACCAAGGTCTTCTGTAGCAATTAACTGCACAACAACTCAAAATCCAAAGTTAGCACTTTCAAGTTCACCCAGGATCAAAAACATAAAAGAAAGTGTCTTATAGATATGAAAAGAGAATGCTGTACGCCCTTCAAGCATTGGCGCGTTTGTACATAACTCTCTACCGAAAACAGCTTCGAACAAAATCTTACGGTAAGGAGTTCTAGCTTAAAGCCTCGTCGACATTCAAAAAAGACGCGGTACCGACGATGTGTAACTTCACTGTGGAACGCTGCAAGCTTGCAATTGAACAAAGAAACGACGAAAAACTAGCGAATAATGCTCCCCCAACAACGGGCGAACTCCTCTGTCATTTCCCAAGTAAAATAAGGTTTGCATTTAGATCCAAAACCTTCCCCACGAACGACTCACTGATGCAGAAACGCAGCAATGTTCAAGACTACAATAACGTCACAAATCAGAGTCTCAGTTCCATGCCTTGCATTAAACTGCGCGGCCATTTTGGAAACGTTTTCTTAAAGCCATGGGCTATCTTGGTACTTTTATACAACTTCACGGTTCAAAAAGAAATTTCCGCATAAGTTTCCTTTTAAACGTTTTGTTTAACATTCCTTAAAAAAATTTTTTCTAAATTTTGGTTCATCTGACCTTGAAAGTGCGAGGAGAGGAGTTACAGTAAGAGATAGCATAAAATAATACGTGTAGGATACTGACAAACAACATAGTAAATCATAGCAACACGGTCCAATATAAGACCGTTTATTTCCCAGTATCGACAAAGTAAAGTTATTATCTCAGATGAGGCACACTATTCAATTTACCCGTTGGATAAATGGATTGAATATCGCACGGATCAAATTCGTGCACGCTAACGTAAAATTTCACAGGTGCGTTCAGACTCTTTCACGGTTTGAAATTTAACTTTTAAAATTCAAGGATAGGAAAACCAAAATGACTCAGATAGAAGTCTTTTCCTGAGAAGATCCAAAGGAGCTATTCACAAAACCAATCAAGAGAACTCTTAGCCATCGTTCATGAGTAAGTTGTCTTAGATATCTACTTCCTAATGTTGTGAGTACAGTGTTCAGATAGCAGCAAATTCATCAGCCTGGCCAGATTGCGCAATGGTACTGAACGAGACGTATAACTGCGTGCCGTTGGCATAACAATGAACAGTTGGCAGGTTCTTTCTGACGACATCAAACAATGCGCTTGTATAGATCGTGAACAGAAGCGGTCTGAGACATGAGCCTTGTGGGACTCCATAGTAAAGATCGAACTTCTGAGACACAGATCCAGGTACAGAGATTCGCTGGGAACGTCCATATAAATAACATCGAAACCAGCCAAGGGTAGTGCCATTCAAACCAAGCTTTATTGACACCTTTTTGAGCAGAATGTCATGATCGATGGTGTCGAAAGCTCTACTGAGATCAAGAAGCACAAGGATGGTGATGTGTTGCTTGTTCATATTCAACAGAATATCATTCATGACTTTCAGAAGTACTGTTCAGTTAGGTGATTTCTTCGTTAAGCAGACTGCGCATCCGGGTATAAGTTATTATTAACCATGTGTTCGGCGTATCTGGTTGAAGGCGGCCCTCTTAGCGAGTTATATAAGACACAAGTGGCAAGTTACCTACTGGACAGAAGTTCTTGAATACGCAGTCAAGACCAAGTTTCTTTAATAATGGTAAAACTAAAGCAGCCTCTTTTCAGTGTTCAAGAAAATGCCCGAACTGCAGTTAAGTGTTGATGATGTTTGTGAGAACTGGGATAAGAACCTAGCATTTGCTGACCAGTATGGATGGCACAGGGTCGAGAGGGCAGGAATTTCGGGTGGAGCTCTGTATAAGCAGTTTTACATCACTATCTGACAAGCATCGTAAAGGCAGGGAACGGTGGTGCACAGTCAGCAACAGCAAAGGATGGAGTGGCAGTTCCCAGATTTAAATTAGCCCCATCGATGTCGAGCTGACTGAGGATCGTTACTATCTTCTGCACGATATATTTTCTTAAGGCGTTGTTACGAAAAATAATTGAGTGACTTGGAAGGCTCGTGTATATGCTAATTTGGTCTAAAAGTTCCGTGTATATTTAATTAGTTTTGTGTCACGGTGACTAAGGAATTTATTATAGTCGTTTACGTCTGCTGCTGTAAATAGTATTATGTTGTAATGTTACTTTATTAAGTATATAAGCAGAGTATATAAGCAAATCGATGTAGTTTTTTAGTGGTTTTTCCCAGGAGTGTTTAGAGAGAATTATCTCGTGAGTCAGTAGTGGTTATTGGGGTGTGACGAAGGTTGCGTGTAAAGTGTCGACGGAGGTCGTGTTTGTTGAGGTGTAACAGAGAGGTTACTTGGATATCTGGCAAGCGGCCGTGTTTATACAAGAGTGACGGAAGTCGAAGTATAGTTTACAAGCCTAGCATGTGCTTGTTGTCAAGTCTTGTGTGGAATTACTACGTCCGTGTGAAATAAATAACCTTGTTGTTGTTCCGACATCCCTGCGTTCTGTTTAGACTACAAACTACCCGCCACTTTAAACAACGAACTTGCAACAGGAGTAAATGAAAGCTGCACTGTCCAGGTGCGGGGGGGAGACCGTCATCCACCATGCGGTTGAACAAGAGCTGACTCGCACGGAAAAGCGCCAAAGTCATCCTTCTTCCTTGCTCCTCTTGTTAGCTCTTGTTGTCCTGTAACCCTTGCCTCGAACAATATTTCCCAGCCCCGAATTTCTCTCGAAACTGATGTTCATGCAGAGCGAATATTGATTATGCAAAAGCTGCTTGTTTAAAAGTATATTTAAAAAAGTAACGTTTGTTTTATTACAGTGAATGAAACCACGAGTCCCATGTTCAATGGCTCAATTCCAGAGTGGTCTTCATCGTTTTACTCGTGGCCTCTAACATCAAGTAACAATAGTGCCGTTACTACAACTCATTCTTCAGCGACACCAGCAGGTTTGTTTGTAAATTATTTTATTTGGGTCACTTTGGAGAGTCTATTAAATGAAATTTTTGCCCATTTTATTATTCTAAAATCAGTTGAAGTCTATGTTCCTCTGAATAGTATTTTTTTTAAGTTTGGGCTTCTGACAAGCGTGCAACAATATAATTTTTTTTTCCTACTTTAAAGTTAGCCAATTCGAGTCAAAAAACTGCAACAATCCATGCGCGATCAAAATACGGAAATAAGGGCCGTTGACGTCATAAGGTGTGTAAAACCATCATGCATAGTCGCTGAGACAAAAGTTGGAAGTTTTGCGTTACCGGGGGGCCTAGTTTGGTGAACTGCATAAACGCCACTTACTGGGAATTTCAAAAACTCACTAATAATTTATGAGCCTAACAACTTATCAAAACACCGATAAAGCGTCACCTGCATGAGCTTTATATCCTGATAAAACTCTCCTCGTTAGTGTTCTTGATATAAAGAATACTGATAAGGCATAGCTTGTTTTTCTTGTATGCTAATATCTTCCCCTCACAATTTGAACCTTTGTTCGGACTATCAAGGCACACTTTTTGTAGAATGTTTTTGAAGCCGTTCACGTTGCCTCGGCATATTAATGCTTGTATTCTAGGTTTTTCTTCCTGGAATTCGTTCAACTCCAGCAGAAGCAGTTACTACCAGTGGAAGTTTCACCTTGGTCGACTGCAACTGGTTCTAGAGTACCACAACAGATTTGTCCGTAGAAGGCGGTGAACGCCTCATTCTTACTATAAGAACCTACCTAGGCCTTGCAATTCTTGGTTTGAAATTCATTTTCACAGGCGTAACATCCCCGAATAATTCTTGTATCGCCAGAGGTGAATGTCGCGCGAAACGTTTGACACTGATAATTTTGGTGGGCTTCGCTTTAAAAGGGGTAACAACCCAGGGGGATGAAATTTCGTACAAAGTTTAAAAGGAGCACCCACCCAGGGTGATTTGGTGTATCGGCAGTATTGCCTACTTCCGGCACCCAGACATATTAAAAAAAAAATAAAATGAGAATTTCCCATTTCACGAGTGCTACGCGGTTGACATACCATCTATACCATTCCCACTGAAATACTCCGACTTAAAATAGAGATCAAATTTTCTTGATTGACGTTTTCCTGCTAGGTGATCATGCGCCCGTAAGTTGTAAAATCTGTAAGATTCCGCACTTGAACGTAAAATTTATCCTGCTCCGAGGCAGGAAGACGGTGTCTTTGAAGTTTGATAACCCTTGAGAAAATTTGGTAGATCTAGAAATCACTGGACGCACTTGTCTCAGGAAACTGATGACAGATCGATATTTTCGCAAAATAAACAGAAATTTGCCAAGTGCATCCGGATCCTATGCTAGTTGCATCTAGTTCTCCAAAATTGTTTTTCCGGTGTGAAATTTCGTACAAATTTTGAAGTTGCACTAAAAAAGCAATTTCTATCAGTCTTTGCGAATTACTCGAAATCAGACCTTTTTACCGTACATTGAGTAGCAGAAAGCGAGGAAATTCGTTAAGTGTATGTAACAAAAATTCTCTTAAATACGGCAGCGATAAGAGAGATAAACTCAACTGCGATTGACTTCTTTTTGCTTCAACCTGTGCGGCGAGAGAAACAGAATTACGCACCATTGCAGCGCGGAGCTATAAACAACCAAGCAAACCCTCACAACTTCAAAATACTCAATTCAATATAGTTACAATGACTTTCATTGACATTTAAAGTGAATAGATATGAACATGATGAAAAGACGTTGATTAATCATCGATGGGAGTGCAAAAAAGGTAAAGGTTGAAGATTACCGCTGGTTCACTCATTAAAATTGACTAACACGTCAATTTCACCCACGCTGTTTCCCGCCGTCACCGTGACCGTGGTCAGAGAAAGGAAAATTCGGACCATGTTAAGAACCAATCAGATTGCAGGATTCGTTACCGTGCCCTCTTGGGAAAAATAATTTACGCTGTCCACTCCAAGCAAAAACGTGAAATACTGTTTGAAGTAACTAGTACATGCGTTTGATTGAAGCATGATATTTGCAGCATGTGTGTGAGATTTGCAAACTACCGCGACCGTCCTGAAGTGATTGCATCAGGTTAAACTTGCCAAAGAGAAGGGCGCTTTCCCTATTTTAGAAAAGTGACCTTGGATTGACCGACTGGAGTCAGTTTAAGATACCATCGACATCTCATGGTATCTTATTAGTTATTTTAAGCTAAATAATTTGGAATATTGCCAAAAATGCACGTGTCGTTTTCCGAGGCCTGGAACCAGTGACGTCATAAGGTGTGTCACTTTCGATTGCGTCGCGTGTCATTGTATTTCCTACAAGACTCAGTACCATTCGTTGAGCTGTATTTTTGTCGATTTTATTGCATAGAAAATGTTCTGAGACGATGAACTGTCCAGTAATGCATCATTGTCGTTTGGTGTTGTGTCGCTGCAGTCTGTGGGAGGAGAGGAAGGGGAGGGCTCTCTTAACTCGCCAGATCGTTCAGCCTGATCAAGTCGAACCTATATGCAACGTGGAAGAACGAGATGTGACGGAGGAAGATGAAGATGATGAAGATGGTATACTCTTTGCAAAATTATAATCTCGATTCGGAAACAAGGAAACAATCCGTAATTGGCAAACTATTAAACTGTCATGCCTTCGATATAAGAAAATAGGGAAAGCGCCCTTCTCTTTGGCAAGTTTAACCTGATGCAATCACTTCAGGACGGTCGCGGTAGTTTGCAAATCTCACACACATGCTGCAAATATCATGCTTCAATCAAACGCATGTACTAGTTACTTCAAACAGTATTTCACGTTTTTGCTTGGAGTGGACAGCGTAAATTATTTTTCCCAAGAGGGCACGGTAACGAATCCTGCAATCTGATTGGTTCTTAACATGGTCCGAATTTTCCTTTCTCTGACCACGGTCACGGTGACGGCGGGAAACAGCGTGGGTGAAATTGACGTGTTAGTCAATTTTAATGAGTGAACCAGCGGTAATCTTCAACCTTTACCTTTTTTGCACTCCCATCGATGATTAATCAACGTCTTTTCATCATGTTCATATCTATTCACTTTAAATGTCAATGAAAGTCATTGTAACTATATTGAATTGAGTATTTTGAAGTTGTGAGGGTTTGCTTGGTTGTTTATAGCTCCGCGCTGCAATGGTGCGTAATTCTGTTTCTCTCGCCGCACAGGTTGAAGCAAAAAGAAGTCAATCGCAGTTGAGTTTATCTCTCTTATCGCTGCCGTATTTAAGAGAATTTTTGTTACATACACTTAACGAATTTCCTCGCTTTCTGCTACTCAATGTACGGTAAAAAGGTCTGATTTCGAGTAATTCGCAAAGACTGATAGAAATTGCTTTTTTAGTGCAACTTCAAAATTTGTACGAAATTTCACACCGGAAAAACAATTTTGGAGAACTAGATGCAACTAGCATAGGATCCGGATGCACTTGGCAAATTTCTGTTTATTTTGCGAAAATATCGATCTGTCATCAGTTTCCTGAGACAAGTGCGTCCAGTGATTTCTAGATCTACCAAATTTTCTCAAGGGTTATCAAACTTCAAAGACACCGTCTTCCTGCCTCGGAGCAGGATAAATTTTACGTTCAAGTGCGGAATCTTACAGATTTTACAACTTACGGGCGCATGATCACCTAGCAGGAAAACGTCAATCAAGAAAATTTGATCTCTATTTTAAGTCGGAGTATTTCAGTGGGAATGGTATAGATGGTATGTCAACCGCGTAGCACTCGTGAAATGGGAAATTCTCATTTTATTTTTTTTTTAATATGTCTGGGTGCCGGAAGTAGGCAATACTGCCGATACACCAAATCACCCTGGGTGGGTGCTCCTTTTAAACTTTGTACGAAATTTCATCCCCCTGGGTTGTTACCCCTTTTAAAGCGAAGCCCACCAAAATTATCAGTGTCAAACGTTTCGCGCGACATTCACCTCTGGCGATACAAGAATTATTCGGGGATGTTACGCCTGTGAAAATGAATTTCAAACCAAGAATTGCAAGGCCTAGGTAGGTTCTTATAGTAAGAATGAGGCGTTCACCGCCTTCTACGGACAAATCTGTTGTGGTACTCTAGAACCAGTTGCAGTCGACCAAGGTGAAACTTCCACTGGTAGTAACTGCTTCTGCTGGAGTTGAACGAATTCCAGGAAGAAAAACCTAGAATACAAGCATTAATATGCCGAGGCAACGTGAACGGCTTCAAAAACATTCTACAAAAAGTGTGCCTTGATAGTCCGAACAAAGGTTCAAATTGTGAGGGGAAGATATTAGCATACAAGAAAAACAAGCTATGCCTTATCAGTATTCTTTATATCAAGAACACTAACGAGGAGAGTTTTATCAGGATATAAAGCTCATGCAGGTGACGCTTTATCGGTGTTTTGATAAGTTGTTAGGCTCATAAATTATTAGTGAGTTTTTGAAATTCCCAGTAAGTGGCGTTTATGCAGTTCACCAAACTAGGCCCCCCGGTAACGCAAAACTTCCAACTTTTGTCTCAGCGACTATGCATGATGGTTTTACACACCTTATGACGTCAACGGCCCTTATTTCCGTATTTTGATCGCGCATGGATTGTTGCAGTTTTTTGACTCGAATTGGCTAACTTTAAAGTAGGAAAAAAAAATTATATTGTTGCACGCTTGTCAGAAGCCCAAACTTAAAAAAAATACTATTCAGAGGAACATAGACTTCAACTGATTTTAGAATAATAAAATGGGCAAAAATTTCATTTAATAGACTCTCCAAAGTGACCCAAATAAAATAATTTACAAACAAACCTGCTGGTGTCGCTGAAGAATGAGTTGTAGTAACGGCACTATTGTTACTTGATGTTAGAGGCCACGAGTAAAACGATGAAGACCACTCTGGAATTGAGCCATTGAACATGGGACTCGTGGTTTCATTCACTGTAATAAAACAAACGTTACTTTTTTAAATATACTTTTAAACAAGCAGCTTTTGCATAATCAATATTCGCTCTGCATGAACATCAGTTTCGAGAGAAATTCGGGGCTGGGAAATATTGTTCGAGGCAAGGGTTACAGGACAACAAGAGCTAACAAGAGGAGCAAGGAAGAAGGATGACTTTGGCGCTTTTCCGTGCGAGTCAGCTCTTGTTCAACCGCATGGTGGATGACGGTCTCCCCCCCGCACCTGGACAGTGCAGCTTTCATTTACTCCTGTTGCAAGTTCGTTGTTTAAAGTGGCGGGTAGTTTGTAGTCTAAACAGAACGCAGGGATGTCGGAACAACAACAAGGTTATTTATTTCACACGGACGTAGTAATTCCACACAAGACTTGACAACAAGCACATGCTAGGCTTGTAAACTATACTTCGACTTCCGTCACTCTTGTATAAACACGGCCGCTTGCCAGATATCCAAGTAACCTCTCTGTTACACCTCAACAAACACGACCTCCGTCGACACTTTACACGCAACCTTCGTCACACCCCAATAACCACTACTGACTCACGAGATAATTCTCTCTAAACACTCCTGGGAAAAACCACTAAAAAACTACATCGATTTGCTTATATACTCTGCTTATATACTTAATAAAGTAACATTACAACATAATACTATTTACAGCAGCAGACGTAAACGACTATAATAAATTCCTTAGTCACCGTGACACAAAACTAATTAAATATACACGGAACTTTTAGACCAAATTAGCATATACACGAGCCTTCCAAGTCACTCAATTATTTTTCGTAACAACGCCTTAAGAAAATATATCGTGCAGAAGATAGTAACGATCCTCAGTCAGCTCGACATCGATGGGGCTAATTTAAATCTGGGAACTGCCACTCCATCCTTTGCTGTTGCTGACTGTGCACCACCGTTCCCTGCCTTTACGATGCTTGTCAGATAGTGATGTAAAACTGCTTATACAGAGCTCCACCCGAAATTCCTGCCCTCTCGACCCTGTGCCATCCATACTGGTCAGCAAATGCTAGGTTCTTATCCCAGTTCTCACAAACATCATCAACACTTAACTGCAGTTCGGGCATTTTCTTGAACACTGAAAAGAGGCTGCTTTAGTTTTACCATTATTAAAGAAACTTGGTCTTGACTGCGTATTCAAGAACTTCTGTCCAGTAGGTAACTTGCCACTTGTGTCTTATATAACTCGCTAAGAGGGCCGCCTTCAACCAGATACGCCGAACACATGGTTAATAATAACTTATACCCGGATGCGCAGTCTGCTTAACGAAGAAATCACCTAACTGAACAGTACTTCTGAAAGTCATGAATGATATTCTGTTGAATATGAACAAGCAACACATCACCATCCTTGTGCTTCTTGATCTCAGTAGAGCTTTCGACACCATCGATCATGACATTCTGCTCAAAAAGGTGTCAATAAAGCTTGGTTTGAATGGCACTACCCTTGGCTGGTTTCGATGTTATTTATATGGACGTTCCCAGCGAATCTCTGTACCTGGATCTGTGTCTCAGAAGTTCGATCTTTACTATGGAGTCCCACAAGGCTCATGTCTCAGACCGCTTCTGTTCACGATCTATACAAGCGCATTGTTTGATGTCGTCAGAAAGAACCTGCCAACTGTTCATTGTTATGCCAACGGCACGCAGTTATACGTCTCGTTCAGTACCATTGCGCAATCTGGCCAGGCTGATGAATTTGCTGCTATCTGAACACTGTACTCACAACATTAGGAAGTAGATATCTAAGACAACTTACTCATGAACGATGGCTAAGAGTTCTCTTGATTGGTTTTGTGAATAGCTCCTTTGGATCTTCTCAGGAAAAGACTTCTATCTGAGTCATTTTGGTTTTCCTATCCTTGAATTTTAAAAGTTAAATTTCAAACCGTGAAAGAGTCTGAACGCACCTGTGAAATTTTACGTTAGCGTGCACGAATTTGATCCGTGCGATATTCAATCCATTTATCCAACGGGTAAATTGAATAGTGTGCCTCATCTGAGATAATAACTTTACTTTGTCGATACTGGGAAATAAACGGTCTTATATTGGACCGTGTTGCTATGATTTACTATGTTGTTTGTCAGTATCCTACACGTATTATTTTATGCTATCTCTTACTGTAACTCCTCTCCTCGCACTTTCAAGGTCAGATGAACCAAAATTTAGAAAAAATTTTTTTAAGGAATGTTAAACAAAACGTTTAAAAGGAAACTTATGCGGAAATTTCTTTTTGAACCGTGAAGTTGTATAAAAGTACCAAGATAGCCCATGGCTTTAAGAAAACGTTTCCAAAATGGCCGCGCAGTTTAATGCAAGGCATGGAACTGAGACTCTGATTTGTGACGTTATTGTAGTCTTGAACATTGCTGCGTTTCTGCATCAGTGAGTCGTTCGTGGGGAAGGTTTTGGATCTAAATGCAAACCTTATTTTACTTGGGAAATGACAGAGGAGTTCGCCCGTTGTTGGGGGAGCATTATTCGCTAGTTTTTCGTCGTTTCTTTGTTCAATTGCAAGCTTGCAGCGTTCCACAGTGAAGTTACACATCGTCGGTACCGCGTCTTTTTTGAATGTCGACGAGGCTTTAAGCTAGAACTCCTTACCGTAAGATTTTGTTCGAAGCTGTTTTCGGTAGAGAGTTATGTACAAACGCGCCAATGCTTGAAGGGCGTACAGCATTCTCTTTTCATATCTATAAGACACTTTCTTTTATGTTTTTGATCCTGGGTGAACTTGAAAGTGCTAACTTTGGATTTTGAGTTGTTGTGCAGTTAATTGCTACAGAAGACCTTGGTTTTCCTCTGAAATTCACCGTGAACTCGAAACCAAAACTGTTTCAAATTTCCCGTATTTCTTCAGCTCACCAACAGTGACGTCATAAGTTTTATTTCCGACAATTTTCCCGACCGCTCTACGATTGTGAAGGCAAAACAACAGCCATTTTAATATTCCAATATCTCAATTCGTTTGAAACTTTGGAATATGTTTATTTTTTCCTTGATAAACACATTGGACTCAAATGAAAAAAATTTCTAAATTTTGGTTCATTTGACCTTTAACGCCTCACTCCAACGTTTTCTTTTTCGTAAAACCTGATTGTTTTAATTAACTATGGTCATTGACTTTATTACCATCTACACGCTCGCCAACCTAATTTTGATATAGCCGTATAATTACCTTTCAGAAGAAAATGGCCATTCGTTGCCTCAGTGTCGCAGCCACCAAAGTGAGTGCCATGTCTCAGTGACAGTGTGCCATTAGCAAGACTACCCTGTGGTGCTATTATCTGAATGATCCCTCCTCCACCACCACCTAAAAAGTAATCTTTGCTTTGTGGATGTGCGTGTCCTCCATCCACAATAAGTTTGCCCATTTCCTTTATTTCTACCTGTTAGTAAAAACGGAGTATTCTTTTCAACACTAAATAGCAAATCAAAGTAAATATAAAAAATATTGCATCGCTATTATCCATATCTTGGTTTTCACGTGACGTCAGAAAAAACTAAAATTAAAAATTTTGAGTTTTCATCTTCATCAGGTAAAAGTCATTTTTAAACATATATCTGCTGGCCTGTCTTCAGCTCGAAAGACTGCTTTGTTTTGAAAATAAGACACTGAGTTTTGTCACAATGCGTGATACCGGCATTGTTTCTGGGTAACATGTTACGTGCAGGAAAATATCGATTCGCCTAATGTTTTCGAGTTCTGAGCAACCAATATGTTGAGAGAAGTGCTTATGCGAATGTTCTAAAGTTTAACAGAGAGAAGAATATTTTGAGAGAGCCAAAGTAAACTCTAGGGGCCGATTATTTAAACGAAGTCTATGTTAACCACTGTTTAGGGCTGAGCGGCGGTTTAGACATTGTCTCGATAAACAACGGTTAAACGATGTTTAAAATTCATTATTGAAACGCGACTGAACCGTGTTTTCTCGAGTCAATGGCTAAACCATGTCTCACGAGGAAATGTATTGTCTGCGGAGTTATTTCGTATGCCAATTTCCAGATAGTGGTTATTACTCTGCAACATGGCTTCTAAAACAAGTCAAACAAATTTCACCGAACAAGGAAAAGCATGAGTCGAAATTTTAACTTATTCAACTTCCAGAAACCTATTAGTATCAAGCGCGACCTCAGTCAGCTTCATGGAACCTGGAGAAGGCTGAAACTCCAGTCGAAAAAGGACCATGACTTACATAGTCGTGAAAAGTGGACAACGTCATAAAAAGTGAAAGGTAAAGTGAAGAAAAGTGTGCAACATCATAAAACTTTCCCTTGGTATCAGCCAGGTTCTCTAGGAATGACAGGAATAATCCTTTTTGTTTCGCAAAAGTGCTTGAAACCTTGTGAATGACTGTCCATGTAGCAAATACAGATACACCAAATAAATCGCCAGTAACTCTCTTGCATTCTCTCATGAAGATCTCTATCCAAAATTTTTATGAGATCACTTACTGAGTCCTTTCTCAGGCGAAAACGCAATCGAAAGTCCTCGTGGCCGTATTGCTCTTATGGGTTAAATCTTTCCCTAAGGTGCTGAATTTGTGGAACGTGTATATTACATCGATTGAAATAGTTTTTTAACTGTCTGTAGCGCAGAGGTCCAACGTTTTCATATTGGCTGACCATGAAAATATCGTTAAACAGCGTTCAAACCTACCTTGACCAGGTCTAACTTACTATTGTTCCTTAGTCGGTGATTAGACACTGTCTAAACACTGTTATGTTGAAACAACGTTTAAATAATCGGTACTCGTGGTTTAAACGTGGGCTAGACGATGACTTTCATCAACGTTGCCTAAACTTTGTTTAAATAATCGACCCCAGAGATGTTTCCACTGGTTTCCGGCCGCCATGTTGGAGTCCCTCAGAGGAGCTCCAACTTGGCGTCTCCATACTAAACACTTTAATTTTCAGTGATACCTTTTGCCGGATAACTCGAGTTCGGAACATCGCACATCCCCGAAACTTTGGCAGGTTGTTTATTTATTACTCTTCTACGATATTTCTTGAGTCAATTTGTTGAAAGGTAAGTGATTGTATTTTTCAGTTGCACGACGTGAAAACCACCAATTCTTTCTACCATCAGCACTTTGAAATTTTTTGATGACGAGTTATTTTCACATTCGATTTCGGAAGTTCCTGTAGAATTAACCAACGTCGTCTATTGAATAAGTTTTTGAGGTAGCCCCAGTTGTTTCAAAACAATAGGGTCTATTTTATGACCTCGGTACCCAAAATAACTCTCCACCAGCGTTATCGTTTATATGAGTAGTAGTATAGGGGCCAAATTAGGGGATTTTAATTTATTCAAAATGACCGCCAATAAAAGTTTGAGAAAAAAATGGCGCAAACAGGGGAAGCACTGAAAAAGTAGGACAAGGGAAAAGCGGTCAAAAAGGTGACTTACTGAAAAGTTGGCGGGATTTTGATTTATTCAACATGGCGCAAACAAAAATTGGAGAGAACTGGTGCAAACAGGGGAGCACTGAAAAGGTGGCGCAACGGAAAAGTGGACGCAACGGAAAAGTGGGCAAAAAGGTGGCTCACTGTAAAGGTGGGGTTTTTATTTCATGGCAATACGGGATACCCTCTCCTCCCTTGTCCCTTTTCCCTTCTCCCTCCTTCCCCTCTTCTCCTCTTCTCCTCTTTATGGGCGCTGAGGTCACGAGTTAAGAGGGGGTACCCCTCATTTCGTGACGTCACGCGAGAAATTGTGCCTGGGAGACGGTATGCGGAAAATCGATGTACTCAGAGGGAGTCCTTTCATGATGTTACTAAAAAGTGAGAGTTGTTGTGGTGGACAAAGAATATATTGGAAACTAATAAATTCCCTAATTTGGCCCCCATGCCACTACTTATCTATGAACAAGTTGTCTCTTTTGGCCGCGTCAAAGTTGGGATTTAGGTAACTTACTGTATTAGCTTTAAGGCGTATTAGTCCTCCTGATCCCCCGGAACAAAAGCTTTCGTCACCCGTTGTGGGCACTTGAGCTGAAGCTCTGATGGATGCATCTGAAGATGAATAAAGAATAAAGTTGAATAGCTCTGTATTGACCACTTCGGGTCAATAACTTAGATTATTTCTCAAATGTGTTTGCTAAACATATTTCCGTACTGACAGAAGACGTTCAAAACAAAACAAACATATAAAGGTTTTATAATGAGCAAAACAATTGCTATGCACGGTGTCCTTTATAATATTCAACACATTTCTGAGCTGTCCTTCGCTAAATGGAGGACCGGTTAGGGGGGATGGAGGTGAATTCCAATTCAGGCTGTTACCATATCCAAAATCATAATAAGCCAATCAGAAGT
>JAHPZR010032220.1:0-18270 GCA_019787425.1 Platygyra sinensis | reverse complement strand
AAAACTGTCTTTTACGATCTGCCAAACAGTACGGATCATAAACTTGTAATTTCGAACCGTATCAGTTTGGGTATATTGGACATGACTGAGATCATTAGATGACATTCACCAAATCGCTAAGCTAACTGGCTATGCTGCTGAGGTTTTTTGAACTCTCTCAAGCAGACATAGAATCTATACTGTTTACTTTCGCCATCCTTTTATAACTTATAGTTGATAAAGTAGAGTAGTTGAAAACGTTAGTCACTAGACCGCCGTTTAATTATTCTTATGAATTTTGCATTATTCATATGTTTGAAGAAACAACCTTGTTTAAGTAACTTTTACACAAACTTTTTGTATTTCTCATTTACAACTAGTTGCCTTGAAATAAAGTTGTGTTCAATTCATTTCATCATTACCACTGTGATGTTAAAAATAACAAATTCGTAATAGTTAGCACTACTTCCAGAAAAATGTTTGCAATAATGTCAACCACACCCCAAAGCAGGACCAACCTCTACTCCTCCTTATTTTTCTATATCACCTTCAACACATTTGTTAGTTCTAGCCATATTTCTTTGCTAGACTGTTGGAGCTTCACATTATACCCCAGCCTCCACACCTGTACTCTATGACGGATAAATCCTAATTGCGTTCACGAAGTGTAACGCAATCCTATACAACCATATACACATTACTCAATTACCCAGCACTAGACACATGTACGCATTGCAGACCTATTTTTACCTAAAGGTATGATGTAAGTCATACTATGGGTTTAGGGTTTGGGGGTGAAATTGAATTAAAAATCACTCACTACCTCACTCACTTGTTAGACAATTAATTTATGCATTAAACCGGGATTAAACAAGTTCTCCCATATCCCCCCTCCCCAACAAGTTTGTCTTATTGTTCAAAGTCACACCATTGTCTCTGTGTACGTTTTTGGAGGGAGGTACAAAGGCGAGAATATGTCCAACTACTTGGACAGATTCAAAATGGTGTCCTGTCCCTTCGAAGCGTGATGGTTGTTTGATGCCAAACCTGATCGGAACCTGCCTTTGTGGAGCCAAAAATGGAAAGAAATTTTGCAACAGAATACTCGACTGCAGAGAAATCGGCGTCAAAGTCATAGAAGTGACAATAACATGCATAACACCGCGATAATGCTTCACCCACGAACACGTAAATTTCGAAATGTGCGGTGTTTTCAAATTCAAATAACGGATTATGAGCTACTATGAGGCCTCTCGAAACTGTTGGAAACAGAGTTGTAGTTGGATGGAGGTTTAGGATGAAAGCAGTATGTTGAAAAATGAACGCTTTATCATCTGGGACAAACGGTAAGCCTTCCTCCTCTTATCGAATGGCATTTTGTGTAGAACATGCAGCATATAATTGAATAATGAGCACACTTTGAGATAATTTTCGCCATTCGGTCAGAAGGTTTTCGGAAAATGTCACATGCCTGCATATTACACATGATGTTGACAAACATTGTATAGAATTTCTTCTTGTTGCTGTCATCATCCTTGAAGCATATTTAGTGGTACGTACATTATGAATTGATAGTCGTGCAATACCTCAGCAGATAGAATTATATAGAAATCTTCTAATAAAAGCAATGTAGCAATTAACCATCTGGACTTTTTTATTTGTTTGTTTGCTTTTTACCCAGACATGGTAACCACCTGTGAAAACAATGTATCACAATATTTTAAATGCAAGCACTATAGAAAAGATAATCATTTCATAGATTTCCAACTTCCTGTTAAGTTATAGTTGGTTTGCGCAAAGCCAAATGTATTTGATTGTTCTAGCTAGAGTTATATTTCATAGTTCCTAGTATAGCTTAAAATTTTTAATGAAGAACTTTAAGCCACTAGCAGTTGCTAGAAATGATTTAAAAACTCAATTGGATAGAATAACTAAAATAAATAAAATATGAAAAGAATCATGCCTACTGTTCAACTAGTTATTCTTCCCCAAAAACTCAATGACTAAAGGTTTCAAGGGTCTCTTCGACCAAGTTCTGACACTTCTTAAATTGTTTCCTTAACTCAGAATTAAATTTCAAACTCAGTAGTTATTTCGAAAAACCCTTTAAACTAGACAATTCCAAAAAATCACAACTGAATACCTTTCATGCTATTCTCTTCCAATAGTGTGTTCAGTATTTCCCTCATGCTTTCAAGCCAGCACCCACTTTCATATTGAAATTCCTAGTTCTACCTTTTATTAGCCATAACCAACCTAGCAAGTATTAATTCAGAGGGGCTTCGTTCCTCTGATCGACGTCAAACTGCTTTTTCGTTCTTTTGACGTAATCGACTGGATGTTGTTTTACTTCAAGAAATGCACTGGACTGTTGACATGGAAATTCAAATTAAGCGCGAGTGGGATGGAGAGGTTATTTTTAATCATGAAACAAACACAGCGAGTGTTGTTGCTATTCTTATTAATCCATGCCTTGGATATATAGTTAGACAAATCAAACATGATAATGAAGGTCGTATTTTAAATATCTTGCTGGAGCTAGATGATCACACATTCAACATCGTTAACATTTACGCACCGCAAACAGACAATGATAAATGGCCTCCTAACATCGACCCTCTAGTGCAACGCCACGACACTGTCATTGCCTCCTTGGGCAATAACAAAAATCAATTAAATAATCCACAACTTCTTCTGAAGCAATAAATGCCATCCAGTCAATAAAGACATTCTATCACTTCCTCTTCAGCTTGGCGGTTTAACATTCCTAGAATCGAAGCAAAAATCCAAGCTCTTCGACTGAACACCCTGCGACCATTACTGACAGAGGAGGATGCACACTGGAAGAATTTTACAGGGTACTTCCTGCGTGTTTCTAATATGCAACTCGGCAAACTAACCCCTGCGCTCCAATACTTGCCCAGACAAATTGATCATGACATACCTACCTTCTATAGAGAACTACTCATCACCTGGTATAAACATCAGCATTTACGTACACGCAGTCACATCCCAAGCAAGCTGCCAGATATACTTAATGAACCCCTCTTTCAAAACGAACTGATAACGGTCGACAATCAACCCCTGCTAATCCAGACTGGGTGTCTTCAGGGATCACTCAAATCAAAGATATTTGCTATGGGGCCATTTCAGGCTATCTACCAATGAGAGCTATCCACGAATTGCTGACAGAATAAGACGACAACAAAACCCGCACTCTTTCCCGAACCACTCCAGAACTCAATGAATTAAAATGTGCTATATCACATGAATGGACAGTTCAAATAGACTCGCAAAATATCCAAGAAACCACTGATCTGCAACCATGCTTCGTCATACAGGACTCTATTCCGAGAAATGCTTCACGAGAAATCTTGTCCTATACAACCCGTACTTTTTATGGACAACTTCTTAAAGATCAACATACTACTACACCAGCCATAGATTTCTGGAAAGAAAATCTTTGACTTGAGCCGACATTCAATGCCAGACAATGGAAAACGCTATATTCGCCATTAATCCTAACAAGACATGGACACATCTACTGGAAGATTGCCTAGTGAGTGTTACCCACACCACTATCTCTCAACAGAATTTGGGTATATGCAAACCAAACTGTCACCGCCGTGGTACTACAGACATGTTACAGCATGCCCTGATAGAATGCCCAACTGTCAATCGATTTTGCAACCAAACACAGAGTTATGTAGACAAACTCACGAGTACTAATCTAACTTAAAACAATAAGGATAAAATGCTTGGTATAGTCAGGAGGAAAAATGATTCACTAGAACAAGGACTGTTTACTTAAGCCCATTTACACTGCCGAAAAATTTTGGCACAGCTCGGATGAAAAAAGTACGCGTACCAAAAAAATTGGTTCGGCACGGATAGATTATGTCGTGTAAACGATTTTGCCTTATCTGTACCAAGCCAAAATTTTACCAATGCTCGGACCTACTCGCCAGGCAGTCTTAGCATGGATAAAATTAGTACGCATTCCTGAAAATCTAGCCCAGGTCCGGTAACATGCAAAATGTAAACGATTTGCTGTGCTGAACCAAAATATTACTCATAAGCCTGAGGTATCTTGACGACCAATTTTGTCTTCAATCCGTGAGACAATGTATTCAACTTTTGTTTTGGACGCGCAAAAGTTATCGTACCACTCCTTGTCGGTGAATGCCATTTCTATGACCTGAAACCCTTGATCTGTGCAGGCCAATGTCCAGCATCTTTGCTCTACAGAATTGCAAGCTATCGTGGATGCAATAATAAACAGCTTGTATCTCCTTCTTCTTCTGTTCTTCTAAAAAGATAGATGAACGAAGGTCGATTTCCTAATTTCTGGCGAAAAGACCCAAGATCTTTTTAGAAGATTGAACTCAAGATACTTCTCGTCTGCCATGTTTGGGCAGTTTGCTCTCCAGCATGGCGGTTTTTGTACCATGTGATCGTAAACTGCAAAGGGCCCATTGACATTATATCTTTTTACTCCTAACGTAGAATAACAAGTTAGACGTAGTCTGAAATCGCGAGTTTAGCATCCAGTCGAAAAAAACGCTAAATCGGCAACGGTGCGTTTAGGGCCTTTTTGAGCCTGTTTTAGATTATTTGCGCATATGTTGTTTCTGCACGTTTTTTGTATTTTTCTTTACTGCTCAGGTTTGTTTTTTCTCACCCAAAATGCTGTCTTTTTGATCTTCGTTTTCATATTTGTTTACATCATCAATATGCAGGCTCTGTGAATCACACATCCAAGTTTTTGATTCATGAAAGATTTCAAAATCTTAGCCCAATGCAGTCCCTTGAGTGTTACATATTGTATGTACACGCATAATGAGTCCGCTTCAGAACATAACATTAAATGTGAATCTCTAAATGTTAGAGGTCTAAACAAATTGATTAAATGACATTCCATTTTCAGGTGGCTGCATAATCAAAACAACCATTTGGCATTTCTACAAAAAACCTATAGTTCTAAAGATTGCGCCAAAATGTGGAAGCTGAATGGGGCGGTAAAGTCTTTTTCAGTCATGTCACCTCTCACAGCAAAAGTGTCATGATTCTTGTCAATCCAAAAGTAGATTTCAAAATAGAAAAAGTAATCTCTGACAATAATGGCAGACCGTGACCATGACCCGTGATCGTGAATGGGAAAACGTACACTAACGCTCTGCCGTTTAACAGAAAATTCTGTTTGGTATCCGTTTATCATCCGTTTAAAACGTTCATGCAGAACGTTTAAACGGGTAGCTCGTCCGTTTTAAAAAAACTAGTATCCGTTTAATGCTTTGGGCAAAACGTTTAAATGGTTTTCATGTCCGTTTAAAAGAAATGCTATCCGTTTAAAGCTTGAGACATAACGTTTAAACGGTTTTGACATCCGTTTAACGTTTTAAACTTAACGTTTAAAATGCTTTAGACAAAACGTTTAAATGATCATCTGATCCGTTTTGGAGCTCGAAGAATCAAAGTGGCTATGAGCCACTCAACTTGGAAATTGGATCGAAGGCTCGCTCAATGATTTTCGACTCCTCCAGTGCCAAGCAGATTTTCACCCAGAAATTTGAATCGCCTGGCTTCCAAATCGAACACAAGATACACTGGAAGGTTGATGCTTCTTTTCGTGGCATTCAATCGAAGATCTATTTAAAATCCAAGTGCTAACCGCCAAATAATTTCAAGCAAATAATGCAGCTGTCAAGGCGACCAGCATCTGTGGCAAGGAGCAAGAGTCGCGCTGTTTGCTCCACCCTGATTGGATGCATTCTTTAGCATTACCCAATCAGCGTGGAGTAACAGCGTGACTGCAGATGAGCTTCCAGAATGTCACAAACAGTATTAAAAAGTCGTTCGAAAGGTAAGTTAACGCAAAATGATTTTCAAGGAGCATTTTTAAAAACATCTAACAAACAGTTTCGTCAGTTTAACGGAGGAGCATTTCAGTGAACATCCATTGAAAACAGATACAAAATATCTTATTGTCATAAATTAATCGTGACTGATGTGATCGCGGTCAACTATGAACACTCGATAAAAGGTTTTCGCATGAGTGAACCAGTTTATTTTGTCGACTTCAGTACGTGTTGTAACGCAGTCAACGTAGAGTATTTGTGACTCTCCATGGGAAAACAGGGAAAAAGGTGAATGCACAGGCACGCGTGCGATGACACGGCACGCTAAGCGTGTCACTTCTCTCTCAGATATGCACATATGTAATAAGCAAAACAAAGAGTGTCACGGTAGATATTGTTTTGCACGCTAAAGCTTTTGTTCAAAGCAGTGAGCTGTTTAACACGCTTAATGTGCCAAAAGACACGCGAGTGAAAAGACACGCGTGCGATGTAGCATATGCATGCGTTAAGACACGCTTCCCAAAACAACCTCTTTCCAACGTAGTGAAACTCATTTTTCCTGGTGCGAGTCAAGAAATACATGGTACACAATGTTCATCAGAGTCAAACAGCTCCGATTTTCCATGTGTGGCCGCAAAAAATTGTATTAACCGTTCAAACCATAGTTAACAGTTAGAAGTTTTTCCCCTTTACTAACTATGTTCAAAGCAAGAGATTTTCCAAGTGTGAAAAGGAATTGGCAATGGAACTTTTGACACAAATAGCGCGGCTTTCGCAAAGCCATTTTCAGTGTTCGAAATGAAAATAACGCAATCTCAAAATTATTATTTTTGAGTGGCGTAATCGTCGCGGTAAGCCGCGTTTGCATTGAGAAATATTCTTCGTTTTATCGAACTCAGAATGAAACTTGTTATTCCAATATCCAAAATCATGGCATCAATGGATATTTAAAGAAAATGGCGGCATATTTTGCGTTTCGGACCGGCAGTAAAAAGCGTAAATCATTCGCCATATGGCAGAAACTTGTGGTTTCCCTGCTACGGTCCTGTATGTTTACATTGATTGTTAGCCAAAGGGCTCCGTCTGAACAACAAAATACAGAGTGTAATAGTTCACCTGTAGCGACCACATGCAAGTTTGTACATAGAGATTACTAGAATTCCGCTTCAAATAGATTTCAAGCTTGTTTCGATTGTAGAATGTTTTCGCGGGGAAGAGTTTGAAGCAAGTGAAGGTTGTACAAATTCCCATGACTAAAGCCGATTTGTTTCTTGGAATATTTGAAGCAATTCCTAGAACTTAGAAACATTTTTAGAATGTCTCTCTCCTCCCCGGAGGCTCCCTATGGGGAATTTTTTAATAATTTTGGGCTTGGGCAGCACGAAAGAGGCTTCTGCGGATAGAATTAGCATGTGTGCTGAGAAGCACGAGTCATGTTGTTTGCTCTTCCCTGATTGGATGCATTCTTTAGTATCATCCAATCAGCATGGAGTACTGACAGCGTGACTGCGGATGAGCTTTCAAAATGCTACAAACGCAAGCAGCTCAAGGCAAGTCGTTCTTTACTTTCCAATGGAAACTACTAGTTACTTTGTTGCTCGAACCGTTCCAAAGGCTGACGATCTTTTTAACGGATAGCTCGATCCGTTCGAACAGATGCTAATTTTTTTTTAACGGATAACTCGAGCCGTTTGAATCGATGCTTATTTTTTTG
The DNA here is from genome assembly GCA_019787425.1 of Platygyra sinensis. Taxonomy (NCBI): domain Eukaryota; kingdom Metazoa; phylum Cnidaria; class Anthozoa; order Scleractinia; family Merulinidae; genus Platygyra; species Platygyra sinensis. The sequence goes on along the minus strand of JAHPZR010032220.1, from coordinate 10,719 downwards.
AACGGATAGCTCAAGCCGTTCGAACGGCAAATAAACGGCTTACGAACGGCTAACCGTAAAGGAACACTTTCGCGTCAGAGGTCACAAGTTTGCTTCAGTTTCCATGGAGTAAATACTACATGTTTACTCGTTTATTTTGATTTTTTACATGTCATCTGAAATACTAACATTTATCTTCAATACATCGGGAGCCGAAAGAGAAAGTTGATTTCGCAAACACAGAACGCATGATCACGCGTGCACGAATAAAGATTTTGTATCAACTTTAATTTTTGAGTACAATGATCATTCTTTACATGCATCTACAACCGCAGTTCAAATATGAATTATTTCATATACTTTACATCATTTCATTCCTCACGGGTGATATGAACTCAATAAATTGACCTCGCTCCCAATGTGTGGCTTCATAGCTCAGTTGGTAGAGCATCGCACCGGTATCGCGGAGGTCACGGGTTCGAATCCCGTTGAAGCCCTGATTTTTTTCAGGCTTCTTCTTTCCAATTGCTTAAATTGGAAAATTAACTGCGATGATCATTCTTTACATGCATCTACAACCGCAGTTCAAATATGAATTATTTCATATACTTCACATCACAATACACATTGGAAAGCACTGGAATCACTGAAAATCTGCGAGCAGATGTCTGTTTGTTTCCAAAGTTTGTTTTTACGGCCACCGCTACATAACTCGGGTGCCAGCCAAGCTGAACTTGTTACTGACTGTTGAGACGAAACAACGGTGAGTTGAACCTTAACTCTTCGACATGGTTAGTGTGTCATTTTGCACAGTTGAAAAATGCGTGCTGTTTGACTCACCGGCGTGCCATTTCACCCGGTATGGAGCTTGGCACACTTCATTGTTCGATGAGACACGCAACTTTTGTTTTTACCGTGCGATAATAACAAAGGAAAAATTTTAATGAGGCGTGCCTTCTAACACACTGCTCGGAAGACGGTGTGTCATTTGACACACTGGCTATTGTTTAGCGTGCCCGTGCGTTCACCTTGATCCCTGTTTTCCCATGGAGGGTCACATTTCTGCGATAAGATATTGAGTACTTTGGTCAGAATTCAAAGAATAACTAACTTGACACGGTGTAAACGAACAACACTTTTAGCCCAATGGAATCCGATCACGAAACGCAAGTTTCTTCATGATTTGCGATTGCAATGTATGTGACAGCTAAAAATGTTCCTTTTGCCTTTGGTTTATAGTTCTCCGAGCACTACGAGATTAAAACTCCTTTTGAAAGAAAAGTCACAGAAAGGGGGTTCTTAGGACTTGTGTACTTCAGCATGGAACAATTTGTCGGAATGCACTGTGCGGTCTTGATTCAGTTGACTAAAGCTGCTTTTGCTCAACCGTTCAACGTTTTAAGCTATCCGTTTTTGGACTTCAATCAACCGTTTAACGTTTTGAGCTTTCCGTTTATGAATTTTTCTCATCCGTTTAACATGTCAAGCTATCCGTTTTTGGACTTTGATCAACCGTTTAACGATCTTGGCCATCTGTTTAAACGGTTATAAAGATCGTTTAAACGCTTCGCCTAACCGTTTACCATCCGTTTACAGTCCGTTTATTTTTTACCGTTTAACGGTAAAGCGTTAGTGTACGTTTTCCCATTCACGTCACATCTTAGACACAATGGTGGACGATTTGCACGTGGTTCTTGTAAACATTTATGCCCCTAATGATCTCAATCAACAGCTGGCCTTCTTTAATGACCTCCAACATATTTTGGAGGAATTCCCTCAGGAACACATTATAATAGGCAGAGATTTTAACTGCGCTCTACACGATAAGGACAAGAAAGGCGGAAATCCAGTTTCAAAAAAATTCTCCTTATCAAGAAAATCGAAGAAATCATATCTGGCGCAAGCTAAATCCCGAGACAATACGCTTTACTTGGAGAAACAAATCCCTCAAAATCCAGTGCCACCTCGACTTCTTTCTTATTTCCAATGACCTTGGCGACCTGGCCACATCCTGTAAAATATTGAATGCACCCGAAACCGACCATTCCGCAATCTCTTTGCATCTCAAATCAGACGAGCTAAAGCAGGATAAAGGCCCAGGCTTCTGGAAATTTAATAACTCTCTTTAGTAGACTCTCGTTATGTGAACAAGCTACGTGAAAACATACGCGAATATAGGGAAAAATACGCCAATGTCAAGGTTCTTGGGTTAAAATGGGATTTAATTAAGATGGAAATCCGTGGCTTTACGATTAAATACTCCAAAATTAAAATGAAGACACGCAAAAGAGAGGAATTGTTGCTGCAAAAGAAAGCAAACAAGCTTTTGCAGGACTTGGAAAAAAACCATAGTGACAAAAAATTTTAAACGAGCTTTACGCTAGTAACTTGCGCCTAAAAGAGATAATGCACCAAAGGACAAAAGGTGCAATTCTCAGAAGTAAAGCACGATGGCACAAGCATGGTGAACGTAACACCAGGAATTTTTTCAACCTTGAAAAGCGGAACCATATCAGAAAAACTGTAACAAAGCTGAAATTGGTGACAATAAGTATGTTAATGATAAATTTGCCATATTAGAAGAGAAACGCTTTAACGAATCACTTTACAAATCTCAAAACATAGACAATGACACCTTCCTTGAATCACCTTTTTTCAAGCCCCAAAATATTACACCGCTAACACAAGAAGAAATGGAATCATGTGAAGGTCTTCTGTCTGAAGATGAGTGTCTAAATGCAATAAAAGAATTCAAGAATAACAAATCTCCCGGAACAGACGGGTTTACAAGCGAATTTTATAAATTTTACTGGCCAGAGCTAAAATCGGACATGACCTCCAGTTTCAATTACGCTTTCCAGAAAGGAACCCTTTCTATTAGTCAGAGACGTGGAATAATTTCGCTTATTCCGAAAAAGATAAGGATAAGACACTTTTGGAAAACCTTAGACCAATTTCATTACTCAATGTTGACCATAAAATTCTACTAAGGCAATCGCAAAGAGATTAGAGAAAATACTCCCCAAAATAATAAACCGTGACCAAACTGGCTATATTAAAGGCCGCTTTATTGGCGAAAATATCAGGCTAATACAAGACAATATGTTTTACACAAAAACCATGGAAAAACAGGAATCGCCATTTTTCTGGATTTTCAGAAGGCTTTTGACACAATCGAATGGAATTACATCAAAGCTGCTCTAAAGCTCTTCAATTTTGGTCGTGATCTGTTAAACTGGTTTGCTATATTATATCACCAAGTCTCAAGCTGTGTTCTAAACAACGGCCATGCATCTGAATTTTTCCCCCTTCAACGGGGAGTAAGACAAGGTTGCCTGTTATCGGGTCTCCTGTTCGTGATTGGAATTGAACTTTTTGCCAGGGCCTTAAAAATGACAACACTATCAACGGCATAAACGTTGGCCAAAAAGAAATTAAAATCTTGCAGTACGCTGACGACACCACTGTTTTGTTCGTGACTGTGAGTCAGTAACTCAATTATTGAAACTAGAGGAATTCAAAACAAACTGTGGACTGGAAATTAATACCTCTAAAACTGAGGCTTTGTGGCTAGGTTCTTGGAGAAACTGCTGAGAAACCCCATACAATTTTAAGTGGCCAAAAGAGACTGTGCAGGCCCTCGGTATACATTTCTCTTATAATGAACAACACGCTAAATTTTGAGGAAAAGATCAAAAACATAGAAAAAGTTCTAAATGTATGGAGGCAACGAAATCTCACCTTGATCAGCAGAATAAAAATTGTCAAGTCTCTGGGCTTATCTAAAATTATTTATAGCACGTCCATGCTCCCTATCCCCCCACTCTTGGAGAGAGAATCAATAAACTCACTTTTAACCTCATTTGGGAAGGCAAACCTGCAAAAATAAAGAAGAAAACAATAATCGCCGAAAGGAAACACGGCGGACTAAAAATGATGGACTTTGAAATTATGGAAAAGGCTTTAAACATAGCGTGGATCAACAGAATAAAAGATGAACGTGACGCCTCTTGGAAAATAATCCCGGAGCAAGCTTTAATTCAATATGGTGGTCTGTCCTTTTTAACAAATTGTGATTACGACTCTAAACTACTCAACCTTAAAAATCTCCCTATGTTTTACCATTTTGTAGTGAGGTACTGGCAAGATTACAAACTACTGATGCTAAGTAATAGAACACCCCCAGAACATGAAATTATCTGGAACAACCAAAACATTTTGGTTGACAAAAAATCATTATTTTACAACAGCTGGTTTTATCATGATATTGTACAGGTCCAGGACCTATTAAATGCAAACCGAGAGTTTCTGTCTGTTGCCGACTTCCAACAAAAATTTAACATCGATACACCATTCACCTTGTACGACGGTCTTAGAAAAGCTATTCCAAACAAGTGGAAAGGTCAATTCGGAATTCAAACAAACCAATACAAACTGTTTCTCCCGAAACTTCCATGCCAACAACAAATCCCAGTACTCAAACTGCATACAAAAACATCCTTGAAAAAACTTTTATATCGCCAGCAAATGAAAATAAAAATTAATTCTAGACTGCGGATTCACCAAAGAGAACAATCACGACGTCTACTTGCTTCCTTTCTCAGTCACAAAAACAAATGAAGCTCATTGCTTTCCAGTATAAAATAATACATAACATTTTGCCATGTTGCTCCAGTTTACTTCGCGCCGGCCTTGTAGATGATGATATCTGCTCTTTGTGCAAGTTAGAAAAACAAATGCTTGTTCACATGTTATACAATTGCAGCGAATCGCTCCATTTTTGGGAAAAATTTATGCAATGGTGGGAAGAACAATTTTCTGAAACAATTGTCCTATCCGCAAATGTGATTTTATTTGGCTAGCACCAAAATGCGAACAATAAGAGAGTGCTCAATTACATTCTTATCATCGCCAAATATCACATCTTCACAACAAGTGTGTGCGATGACAGGCTGAGCTTTGATTGCTTTCTTCTACGTTTAAAAAGCAAATTAGACATCCTGCGCAAGATAGCTATAAAAAACAAGTTTCTAAATAAATTCGAAACACCTTGGGCCCCCTTTTTGTAATTTATCTACCTATTTAATTGTTTGCTATACTACAGCTACATCTTGCTTCTAAGACACTCAGTTGAAAGTCCAAGCAACTGAGCAATCTTTCAAGTTTAAAGTAGTTAGATCTAAAAGATTTAGAAGCCACCAAAATTAGAACGAAAGCACAGTTTTTAGAGGAACGAGAGCGGAGCACACGCTATTTCTATTCACTGGAGAAAAGCCGGAAAGCGGATCAAACGATTCATGTTTTGACAAAGGATAACCTCGATATTGTTTCAGAGCCACAAGATCTGTTAAAGGAAACTCATACTGTAATTTTTACAAGCAACTCTTTACAGCCCAACCCATTGATGTATAAGAAAGAGACAAATTTATAAACTGCGCTATCCCAAAATTGTCTGATGACGTGCGTGAGTCCTGCGAAGGTCTCATTACAGAGGAGGAGTTAAGAACAGCCGTGATGGCAATGGAAAACAACAAATCACTCAGTTGTGATGGCCTGACGTCGAACTTTTATAAAAATTTTTGGCCCATCCTTGGCGAGAAGTTAACACGTGTCTACAACTATGCTTTCAACAATGGCCTTCTCACTGTCTCACAGCGGCGAGGAATTATCACTTTATTGTTTAAAAAGGGTATTCATAGATTTCAATTACATAAATGAGTAATGCTTCAGGTTTTATCCAACAGGGACAGTGCTATCAATTTAAAGAATCTACTACAAATGCGGTTGAGACTGGATCGTCGGCGATTAGAAGAAGCATTTCTTTTGAGTGCATCACTGGACATTATTGAGCAATACAATCTTTGGGACAAGCTTCCATCATTACATTGTGATCGTAATGAAATGGTGAAACTGGTTGCTGATCCATTTTGTGTTGCTTTTTTGGCTAAATGGGGAGGTTAGTAGTGCATAGCAATGGCTTTTATTTATGGAAGATAATCAGGCCTGCATTATTCTGTTTAGCAGTCTTTCTATTATTGACGTAAGGCTGCTTGACATTGACTTATTTCTTTTAAAAAAGGTCTTGTTAAGACTTGAGTGTAGGATAATGAAAACCAAACCGCCAATTTTTTTTTGTCCACATTCAGGGTAAAATGATTGTTCAATACTCTTATAATCCCTCATTGAAAGTTGTATTTGCGTGGGGTAACACCCCTGGCTAGGGAAGCTCAATGCTTTTGCATATAACTAATTGTGATATATTTAATTTCATAATTGCTGCAAAGGAAAAGCGCTCGTCCTTAACGGCCTCCAGGCCTCAACATTATAGTACAACACCACTTCATTACCGATGCCTGCTTGGGCAATATCAAAGATCGAAAAATCACTTTATGATTTCTTTTGGAATTACAAAAGTCATCTTACTACAAAGAACATCCTGACTCTTCTCCTAAAGGAAGGTGGTTTCAACATCCCTCGTTTAGGGACAAAGATCCTAAGTTTACGTCTGAACACTCTAAGGAGACTCCTCTCTGAAGAAAAAGCACACTGGAAACATTTCACCTCATATTTTCTACGAACCTCTAATGTGCATCTTGGAAAAATGTCTCTCACACTGGATTATTCGTTGCAGCGTATAGACCGGGACATACCCAGCTTTCATAAGGAGCTGCTAACGACTTGGCACCGACATAAAGATCACCAGGTGCAGACCAGATCCCCTGAGTCTGTCACTGATATTCTAAATGAGCCTCTGTTCCTGAATCCTTTAATTACGACTGACGACAAGCCCCTAATCTTTACAGATTGGATTGCAGCAGGATTCACCCGGATCAGGGACATCTGTTACGAAGTTATTCCCGGTTACCTCCCTGTTTCAGCTACACATGATATGCTCACAGACAGCAAGCCACACACCTTAGCTAAAAAAATCAGAAGAACCAAGAGAGCTATTTTCCGCCTTTCCCCCACCGAAAAGTACCTGTTCTCGTTTGATCTCTGAAGTCAAGTCCTGTTGAGAGGTGTCAGTACCTGACTGGGTGACCATCTTCACAAAAAGACTCTTCACAAAAGGGTTGCACTCGCCTGCACGTCATTGATTGCTCAGGGTTCAAAACGCTTTCATCTTCCCAACCAGTTGGCAGCTCATCAGAGCTGTTTGCTCTTTGATTGCAGCGCTACCCCACAGACCACCTCACTAGGTGTTATCTTCTGAGTGTGGCTTTGATGACTGACTTCTACTGAATTCCCCTATTGCGATCTGAAGGCTTAGCCAGTCTTCGAATCCTCCTCGTTAGGTAGCCCAGTTGTAATTGCATTTTCATCACGACTGCAATTCAAGGCCTTCCCTTCTAAGACACTCAGTTGAGAGTCCAAGCAACTGAGCAATTTTTCACCTGTTTCTTTCGTCTACAACCACAACACAGGGAAAGTACCGGTTCTCCTGTGCTCTCTCTGGTCTCTGTGGTATCCTTGGCTTTTTTTTGTCCATCGGTGTCTGAATTTTCATTATTGTGATTGTTAATTAAAGAAATCTCTCTTGTGTTAGTAATTTATTTCACGAGATTACGTCCGTGAATTGCTGAGTTCATAGAAAGTTGTGAATACTTTCCGTGAAGCCAATATGGCGGGCCGGAAGGGTCGAAGTGTCACCTTTAAAGTGCCATATGAAGTTAGTTCCATCGTCAACTTGAGAGATATTCGTACTGCGATTGAACGAGTTATTGAATCTGATATTATAGTATTTCAAAACCTGGGATCAGGCGAGTATCTTGTTGAGTTGAGTGCTCTAAATGACGCTGAGAGTCTAATAAAAGAAGGTTTTGAACTTGAAGACTCACATGTCATCTGTCACCTGCCTCATGGGCAATCTGTTAATGTTAGCATCATGGGTTTACGATCATACATCGCTGACAAAGAAGTTAAAGAAGTGTTAAGTCAGTACGGAGAAATTAAAGGAGAAGTTGTTCGTCTGAAATATAAAGCAGATTACGAGTTGGCTGGATTCCAAATGGAAATGGCTTAGTAAAGATGTGTTTGAGCAAGTTTGAGCAGTTTCAACTGGAGAACAAGCTAAGGCGTACTCAGGAGTTAGCGAAAAATGGAACGACTCATGATTGTAATTGTAATTGCACAAATTGGACACTCCCCTTGGGGCTTTTCAGGACCAATTTTACAATGTTTTCTCAGGCTATTTGGTGAGATTGGACGGAAGAGCACTCAGTAGAGCAAAGAAGCCCTGAAAAAATGTCCTGAAAGAAAAGTGCAAGTGTTAGCAAAGATTGTTCAAGATCTTTCCCCAAGAAAACGGAAGGCGGTGGTGGATTTGTGTGACAACAAATTTAAGCAAAGAAAAGAGTACAGCAAGGACAGAAAGAAAAGATGTGATGCTCTCACTGATGATGAGATACAAAAGGTGCAAAATTTCTATTTAAGAGAGGACATCAGCAGAATGCTTCCAGGGAAGAAAGATTATGTGTCTGTCAAACTAGCTGATGGTAAAAGGGAGCACAGGCAAAAGAGGGTGCTATTGTTTAAAATTGGAGAAGTGCATGAGCTTTTCAAGGAAGAAAGCAATGTTCAGATTGGCAAATCCAAGTTTGCAGAACTCCGGCCACCCCAGGTCATACCATCATCTGCAACTGACCATGAAGTATGCATTTGTAAGTATCATGAAAACATTGACCTCCTCCTTCAGGGCCTGTCAAGACTTGGCACATCTGGCTGCATATCAAGTGAAGAAGCTGTTGCAAAGACAGTATGTAGTCTTGACTCCTGCAAATGCATTGACAGGGTTTGCGACAGATGTGGGGTAACTGAGCTAACCGATAATTTTTTTGAAGGCTTAGACAAAGATGACTCAATATCCTACTATCAGTGGCAAAAAGTGGAAGGAGCTGTGAAGAAAAACCTTATTGACTGCACAATTGCTGAAGCAGAGGAAGATTTGCAAGCCGAACTGAGACCATTTAGCTGTCATGTTTACAATATCAGGCGTCAGTTCCAAGAGTTAAGGCACTTGAAGGAACAGCTTAGCCAAGATGAAATAATTATTCATGAGGATTTTTCAGAGAATTTTCAGCTGAAGCAGCAACGAGAAATAATGGAATCCCACTGGTCTAATGAATCAGTTACAGTATTCACTGCAGTAGTCTACTACAAAGATGATAACAAAGATCTTAAACATCTTTCATATGCACTCATTTCAGATAAGTTGTCCCATGACAAAAGAAGTGTTCATGTCTTCAACAAAGCTCTCTTGGATGCTGTTAGTAGAGAAATGTCTTTCAAACAAGTGCACTATTGAGAGTGATGGTGCTGGCTCTCAGTTTAAGAACAGGTTTAACTTAGCTTGTGTACTGTACCATCCTCTTGATTATGAAAACTCAAGCTACTTGGAGCTTCTTTGAGACAGCTCACGGCAAAGGAGCAGTTGATGGAGTTGGAGGGGCTGTTAAGCGCGTGCTGTTTGGAGAGCCATTCCACAAGACCGAGTCTGTTGTAAACAGTGCTGAAGAGTTGCAAGAGTTGCTGAGAATGAGTGCCTGAAAGTAAACGTCTTATACATTCCCGAAAGAAGACATTACTCAGGCAGAAGAGCAGCTTCATCAAAGATGGAATGCTTGCATCCCCATTCCTGAAACGCACTGCATCCACTATGTTGCAAAGCTTTCTGACACAAACTGTGTCTGTTGCCAAGAACTCTCAATTCTTGAAGCAAGACACCTGTAGGGAACATGTTCTTCTTTCCTCCTTTGGACCAAGAGTTGGAGAGTCAGCAACTATCAATAATGCAAACCAGAAAACATCACATGAAATGAATCAGAAACCACAAAGTGGCAGATGTAAGAAACAAGCTGGTTGAAAAGGGTTATAAAACCTGGGAGTGCAGAAGAGTCAAAAACGAGACAGTGAGAAGAGTCAAAAACGAGACATTGGGAAGGGTCAAGCATCAGACAGTAATCTAATCGGAAAACAGAAACGCCACGAAAGATTTTTACTGGAACGTAATCTTATAAAGCTGCAAGAGAAGTCCAACAATGATAATGCAAGAGACATTGAGAACTACCTTGTTGCGAGGGAAAAATTAAAGCTGTTGGAACTTAAAGATTTAGACGCCATTAAAATTAGAGCAAAAGCTCAATTTTTAGAAGAGAAGGAACGGAGCACCCGATATTTCTTTTCACTTGAGAAAAAGCTGTAAAGCGCATCAAACGCTTCATGTCTTGACAAAAGATAACCTTGATACCGCCTCAGAGCCACAAGATTTATTGAAGGAAAAAAATTAAATTCTACAAGTAATCTTCACTGCTTAAGCCTGTGATGCACATGCAAGAAATGAATTTCTGAACTGTACCATTCCAAAAATTATCTCACGATGCACGTATGTCATGTGAAGGTCTTATTACAGAGGAGGAGTTAAGCGAGGCTGTGAAGGCTATGGAATGCAACAAATCACCTGGCTGTGATGGCCTGATGATGAACTTCTGTAAGGATTTTTCGCCTATTCTTGGTGAGAGTCTAACTTCTGTTTACAATAATGCTTTCGAGAACGGATGTTTTACTGTATCACAGAGGCATGGAATGATTACTTTATTGTTTAAGAAAGGAGATCGCACGCTTTTAAAGAACTGGCAGCCAGTAACTTTACTTAATACTGACTATAAGATCTTGACAAAGGCGCTGGTAAACAGACTACATCAAGAACTCTGACCAAGCTGCTTCCATCAAAGGGAGGACCAT
>JAHPZR010032219.1:0-18002 GCA_019787425.1 Platygyra sinensis | reverse complement strand
GATGAAAGCAGTATGTTGAAAAATGAACGCTTTATCATCTGGGACAAACGGTAAGCCTTCCTCCTCTTATCGAATGGCATTTTGTGTAGAACATGCAGCATATAATTGAATAATGAGCACACTTTGAGATAATTTTCGCCATTCGGTCAGAAGGTTTTCGGAAAATGTCACATGCCTGCATATTACACATGATGTTGACAAACATTGTATAGAATTTCTTCTTGTTGCTGTCATCATCCTTGAAGCATATTTAGTGGTACGTACATTATGAATTGATAGTCGTGCAATACCTCAGCAGATAGAATTATATAGAAATCTTCTAATAAAAGCAATGTAGCAATTAACCATCTGGACTTTTTTATTTGTTTGTTTGCTTTTTACCCAGACATGGTAACCACCTGTGAAAACAATGTATCACAATATTTTAAATGCAAGCACTATAGAAAAGATAATCATTTCATAGATTTCCAACTTCCTGTTAAGTTATAGTTGGTTTGCGCAAAGCCAAAATGTATTTGATTGTTCTAGCTAGAGTTATATTTCATAGTTCCTAGTATAGCTTAAAATTTTTAATGAAGAACTTTAAGCCACTAGCAGTTGCTAGAAATGATTTAAAAACTCAATTGGATAGAATAACTAAAATAAATAAAATATGAAAAGAATCATGCCTACTGTTCAACTAGTTATTCTTCCCCAAAAACTCAATGACTAAAGGTTTCAAGGGTCTCTTCGACCAAGTTCTGACACTTCTTAAATTGTTTCCTTAACTCAGAATTAAATTTCAAACTCAGTAGTTATTTCGAAAAACCCTTTAAACTAGACAATTCCAAAAAATCACAACTGAATACCTTTCATGCTATTCTCTTCCAATAGTGTGTTCAGTATTTCCCTCATGCTTTCAAGCCAGCACCCACTTTCATATTGAAATTCCTAGTTCTACCTTTTATTAGCCATAACCAACCTAGCAAGTATTAATTCAGAGGGGCTTCGTTCCTCTGATCGACGTCAAACTGCTTTTTCGTTCTTTTGACGTAATCGACTGGATGTTGTTTTACTTCAAGAAATGCACTGGACTGTTGACATGGAAATTCAAATTAAGCGCGAGTGGGATGGAGAGGTTATTTTTAATCATGAAACAAACACAGCGAGTGTTGTTGCTATTCTTATTAATCCATGCCTTGGATATATAGTTAGACAAATCAAACATGATAATGAAGGTCGTATTTTAAATATCTTGCTGGAGCTAGATGATCACACATTCAACATCGTTAACATTTACGCACCGCAAACAGACAATGATAAATGGCCTCCTAACATCGACCCTCTAGTGCAACGCCACGACACTGTCATTGCCTCCTTGGGCAATAACAAAAATCAATTAAATAATCCACAACTTCTTCTGAAGCAATAAATGCCATCCAGTCAATAAAGACATTCTATCACTTCCTCTTCAGCTTGGCGGTTTAACATTCCTAGAATCGAAGCAAAAATCCAAGCTCTTCGACTGAACACCCTGCGACCATTACTGACAGAGGAGGATGCACACTGGAAGAATTTTACAGGGTACTTCCTGCGTGTTTCTAATATGCAACTCGGCAAACTAACCCCTGCGCTCCAATACTTGCCCAGACAAATTGATCATGACATACCTACCTTCTATAGAGAACTACTCATCACCTGGTATAAACATCAGCATTTACGTACACGCAGTCACATCCCAAGCAAGCTGCCAGATATACTTAATGAACCCCTCTTTCAAAACGAACTGATAACGGTCGACAATCAACCCCTGCTAATCCAGACTGGGTGTCTTCAGGGATCACTCAAATCAAAGATATTTGCTATGGGGCCATTTCAGGCTATCTACCAATGAGAGCTATCCACGAATTGCTGACAGAATAAGACGACAACAAAACCCGCACTCTTTCCCGAACCACTCCAGAACTCAATGAATTAAAATGTGCTATATCACATGAATGGACAGTTCAAATAGACTCGCAAAATATCCAAGAAACCACTGATCTGCAACCATGCTTCGTCATACAGGACTCTATTCCGAGAAATGCTTCACGAGAAATCTTGTCCTATACAACCCGTACTTTTTATGGACAACTTCTTAAAGATCAACATACTACTACACCAGCCATAGATTTCTGGAAAGAAAATCTTTGACTTGAGCCGACATTCAATGCCAGACAATGGAAAACGCTATATTCGCCATTAATCCTAACAAGACATGGACACATCTACTGGAAGATTGCCTAGTGAGTGTTACCCACACCACTATCTCTCAACAGAATTTGGGTATATGCAAACCAAACTGTCACCGCCGTGGTACTACAGACATGTTACAGCATGCCCTGATAGAATGCCCAACTGTCAATCGATTTTGCAACCAAACACAGAGTTATGTAGACAAACTCACGAGTACTAATCTAACTTAAAACAATAAGGATAAAATGCTTGGTATAGTCAGGAGGAAAAATGATTCACTAGAACAAGGACTGTTTACTTAAGCCCATTTACACTGCCGAAAAATTTTGGCACAGCTCGGATGAAAAAAGTACGCGTACCAAAAAAATTGGTTCGGCACGGATAGATTATGTCGTGTAAACGATTTTGCCTTATCTGTACCAAGCCAAAATTTTACCAATGCTCGGACCTACTCGCCAGGCAGTCTTAGCATGGATAAAATTAGTACGCATTCCTGAAAATCTAGCCCAGGTCCGGTAACATGCAAAATGTAAACGATTTGCTGTGCTGAACCAAAATATTACTCATAAGCCTGAGGTATCTTGACGACCAATTTTGTCTTCAATCCGTGAGACAATGTATTCAACTTTTGTTTTGGACGCGCAAAAGTTATCGTACCACTCCTTGTCGGTGAATGCCATTTCTATGACCTGAAACCCTTGATCTGTGCAGGCCAATGTCCAGCATCTTTGCTCTACAGAATTGCAAGCTATCGTGGATGCAATAATAAACAGCTTGTATCTCCTTCTTCTTCTGTTCTTCTAAAAAGATAGATGAACGAAGGTCGATTTCCTAATTTCTGGCGAAAAGACCCAAGATCTTTTTAGAAGATTGAACTCAAGATACTTCTCGTCTGCCATGTTTGGGCAGTTTGCTCTCCAGCATGGCGGTTTTTGTACCATGTGATCGTAAACTGCAAAGGGCCCATTGACATTATATCTTTTTACTCCTAACGTAGAATAACAAGTTAGACGTAGTCTGAAATCGCGAGTTTAGCATCCAGTCGAAAAAAACGCTAAATCGGCAACGGTGCGTTTAGGGCCTTTTTGAGCCTGTTTTAGATTATTTGCGCATATGTTGTTTCTGCACGTTTTTTGTATTTTTCTTTACTGCTCAGGTTTGTTTTTTTCTCACCCAAAATGCTGTCTTTTTGATCTTCGTTTCATATTTGTTTACATCATCAAATATGCAGGCTCTGTGAATCACACATCCAAGTTTTTGATTCATGAAAGATTTCAAAATCTTAGCCCAATGCAGTCCCTTGAGTGTTACATATTGTATGTACACGCATAATGAGTCCGCTTCAGAACATAACATTAAATGTGAATCTCTAAATGTTAGAGGTCTAAACAAATTGATTAAATGACATTCCATTTTCAGGTGGCTGCATAATCAAAACAACCATTTGGCATTTCTACAAAAAACCTATAGTTCTAAAGATTGCGCCAAAATGTGGGAAGCTGAATGGGGCGGTAAAGTCTTTTTCAGTCATGTCACCTCTCACAGCAAAAGTGTCATGATTCTTGTCAATCCAAAAGTAGATTTCAAAATAGAAAAAGTAATCTCTGACAATAATGGCAGACCGTGACCATGACCCGTGATCGTGAATGGGAAAACGTACACTAACGCTCTGCCGTTTAACAGAAAATTCTGTTTGGTATCCGTTTATCATCCGTTTAAAACGGTTCATGCAGAACGTTTAAACGGGTAGCTCGTCCGTTTTAAAAAAACTAGTATCCGTTTAATGCTTTGGGCAAAACGTTTAAATGGTTTTCATGTCCGTTTAAAAGAAAATGCTATCCGTTTAAAGCTTGAGACATAACGTTTAAACGGTTTTGACATCCGTTTAACGTTTTAAACTTAACGTTTAAATGCTTTAGACAAAACGTTTAAATGATCATCTGATCCGTTTTGGAGCTCGAAGAATCAAAGTGGCTATGAGCCACTCAACTTGGAAATTGGATCGAAGGCTCGCTCAATGATTTTCGACTCCTCCAGTGCCAAGCAGATTTTCACCCAGAAATTTGAATCGCCTGGCTTCCAAATCGAACACAAGATACACTGGAAGGTTGATGCTTCTTTTCGTGGCATTCAATCGAAGATCTATTTAAAATCCAAGTGCTAACCGCCAAATAATTTCAAGCAAATAATGCAGCTGTCAAGGCGACCAGCATCTGTGGCAAGGAGCAAGAGTCGCGCTGTTTGCTCCACCCTGATTGGATGCATTCTTTAGCATTACCCAATCAGCGTGGAGTAACAGCGTGACTGCAGATGAGCTTCCAGAATGTCACAAACAGTATTAAAAAGTCGTTCGAAAGGTAAGTTAACGCAAAATGATTTTCAAGGAGCATTTTTAAAAACATCTAACAAACAGTTTCGTCAGTTTAACGGAGGAGCATTTCAGTGAACATCCATTGAAAACAGATACAAAATATCTTATTGTCATAAATTAATCGTGACCTGATGTGATCGCGGTCAACTATGAACACTCGATAAAAGGTTTTCGCATGAGTGAACCAGTTTATTTTGTCGACTTCAGTACGTGTTGTAACGCAGTCAACGTAGAGTATTTGTGACTCTCCATGGGAAAACAGGGAAAAAGGTGAATGCACAGGCACGCGTGCGATGACACGGCACGCTAAGCGTGTCACTTCTCTCTCAGATATGCACATATGTAATAAGCAAAACAAAGAGTGTCACGGTAGATATTGTTTTGCACGCTAAAGCTTTTGTTCAAAGCAGTGAGCTGTTTAACACGCTTAATGTGCCAAAAGACACGCGAGTGAAAAGACACGCGTGCGATGTAGCATATGCATGCGTTAAGACACGCTTCCCAAAACAACCTCTTTCCAACGTAGTGAAACTCATTTTTCCTGGTGCGAGTCAAGAAATACATGGTACACAATGTTCATCAGAGTCAAACAGCTCCGATTTTCCATGTGTGGCCGCAAAAAATTGTATTAACCGTTCAAACCATAGTTAACAGTTAGAAGTTTTTCCCCTTTACTAACTATGTTCAAAGCAAGAGATTTTCCAAGTGTGAAAAGGAATTGGCAATGGAACTTTTGACACAAATAGCGCGGCTTTCGCAAAGCCATTTTCAGTGTTCGAAATGAAAATAACGCAATCTCAAAATTATTATTTTTGAGTGGCGTAATCGTCGCGGTAAGCCGCGTTTGCATTGAGAAATATTCTTCGTTTTATCGAACTCAGAATGAAACTTGTTTATTCCAATATCCAAAATCATGGCATCAATGGATATTTAAAGAAAATGGCGGCATATTTTGCGTTTCGGACCGGCAGTAAAAAGCGTAAATCATTCGCATATGGCAGAAACTTGTGGTTTCCCTGCTACGGTCCTGTATGTTTACATTGATTTTAGCCAAAAGGGCTCCGTCTGAACAACAAAATACAGAGTGTAATAGTTCACCTGTAGCGACCACATGCAAGTTTTGTACATAGAGATTACTAGAATTCCGCTTCAAATAGATTTCAAGCTTGTTTCGATTGTAGAATGTTTTCGCGGGGGAAGAGTTTGAAGGCAAGTGAAGGTTGTACAAATTCCCATGACTAAAGCCGATTTGTTTCTTGGAATATTTGAAGCAATTCCTAGAACTTAGAAACATTTTAGAATGTCTCTCTCCTCCCCGGAGGCTCCCTATGGGGAATTTTTTAATAATTTTGGGCTTGGGCAGCACGAAAGAGGCTTCTGCGGATAGAATTAGCATGTGTGCTGAGAAGCACGAGTCATGTTGTTTGCTCTTCCCTGATTGGATGCATTCTTTAGTATCATCCAATCAGCATGGAGTACTGACAGCGTGACTGCGGATGAGCTTTCAAAATGCTACAAACGCAAGCAGCTCAAGGCAAGTCGTTCTTTACTTTCCAATGGAAACTACTAGTTACTTTGTTGCTCGAACCGTTCCAAAGGCTGACGATCTTTTTAACGGATAGCTCGATCCGTTCGAACAGATGCTAATTTTTTTTTAACGGATAACTCGAGCCGTTTGAATCGATGCTTATTTTTTTGAACGGATAGCTCAAGCCGTTCGAACGGCAAATAAACGGCTTACGAACGGCTAACCGTAAAGGAACACTTTCGCGTCAGAGGTCACAAGTTTGCTTCAGTTTCCATGGAGTAAATACTACATGTTTACTCGTTTATTTTGATTTTTTACATGTCATCTGAAATACTAACATTTATCTTCAATACATCGGGAGCCGAAAGAGAAAGTTGATTTCGCAAACACAGAACGCATGATCACGCGTGCACGAATAAAGATTTTGTATCAACTTTAATTTTTGAGTACAATGATCATTCTTTACATGCATCTACAACCGCAGTTCAAATATGAATTATTTCATATACTTTACATCATTTCATTCCTCACGGGTGATATGAACTCAATAAATTGACCTCGCTCCCAATGTGTGGCTTCATAGCTCAGTTGGTAGAGCATCGCACCGGTATCGCGGAGGTCACGGGTTCGAATCCCGTTGAAGCCCTGATTTTTTTCAGGCTTCTTCTTTCCAATTGCTTAAATTGGAAAATTAACTGCGATGATCATTCTTTACATGCATCTACAACCGCAGTTCAAATATGAATTATTTCATATACTTCACATCACAATACACATTGGAAAGCACTGGAATCACTGAAAATCTGCGAGCAGATGTCTGTTTGTTTCCAAAGTTTGTTTTTACGGCCACCGCTACATAACTCGGGTGCCAGCCAAGCTGAACTTGTTACTGACTGTTGAGACGAAACAACGGTGAGTTGAACCTTAACTCTTCGACATGGTTAGTGTGTCATTTTGCACAGTTGAAAAATGCGTGCTGTTTGACTCACCGGCGTGCCATTTCACCCGGTATGGAGCTTGGCACACTTCATTGTTCGATGAGACACGCAACTTTTGTTTTTACCGTGCGATAATAACAAAGGAAAAATTTTAATGAGGCGTGCCTTCTAACACACTGCTCGGAAGACGGTGTGTCATTTGACACACTGGCTATTGTTTAGCGTGCCCGTGCGTTCACCTTGATCCCTGTTTTCCCATGGAGGGTCACATTTCTGCGATAAGATATTGAGTACTTTGGTCAGAATTCAAAGAATAACTAACTTGACACGGTGTAAACGAACAACACTTTTAGCCCAATGGAATCCGATCACGAAACGCAAGTTTCTTCATGATTTGCGATTGCAATGTATGTGACAGCTAAAAATGTTCCTTTTGCCTTTGGTTTATAGTTCTCCGAGCACTACGAGATTAAAACTCCTTTTGAAAGAAAAGTCACAGAAAGGGGGTTCTTAGGACTTGTGTACTTCAGCATGGAACAATTTGTCGGAATGCACTGTGCGGTCTTGATTCAGTTGACTAAAGCTGCTTTTGCTCAACCGTTCAACGTTTTAAGCTATCCGTTTTTGGACTTCAATCAACCGTTTAACGTTTTGAGCTTTCCGTTTATGAATTTTTCTCATCCGTTTAACATGTCAAGCTATCCGTTTTTGGACTTTGATCAACCGTTTAACGATCTTGGCCATCTGTTTAAACGGTTATAAAGATCGTTTAAACGCTTCGCCTAACCGTTTACCATCCGTTTACAGTCCGTTTATTTTTTACCGTTTAACGGTAAAGCGTTAGTGTACGTTTTCCCATTCACGTCACATCTTAGACACAATGGTGGACGATTTGCACGTGGTTCTTGTAAACATTTATGCCCCTAATGATCTCAATCAACAGCTGGCCTTCTTTAATGACCTCCAACATATTTTGGAGGAATTCCCTCAGGAACACATTATAATAGGCAGAGATTTTAACTGCGCTCTACACGATAAGGACAAGAAAGGCGGAAATCCAGTTTCAAAAAAATTCTCCTTATCAAGAAAATCGAAGAAATCATATCTGGCGCAAGCTAAATCCCGAGACAATACGCTTTACTTGGAGAAACAAATCCCTCAAAATCCAGTGCCACCTCGACTTCTTTCTTATTTCCAATGACCTTGGCGACCTGGCCACATCCTGTAAAATATTGAATGCACCCGAAACCGACCATTCCGCAATCTCTTTGCATCTCAAATCAGACGAGCTAAAGCAGGATAAAGGCCCAGGCTTCTGGAAATTTAATAACTCTCTTTTAGTAGACTCTCGTTATGTGAACAAGCTACGTGAAAACATACGCGAATATAGGGAAAAATACGCCAATGTCAAGGTTCTTGGGTTAAAATGGGATTTAATTAAGATGGAAATCCGTGGCTTTACGATTAAATACTCCAAAATTAAAATGAAGACACGCAAAAGAGAGGAATTGTTGCTGCAAAAGAAAGCAAACAAGCTTTTGCAGGACTTGGAAAAAAACCATAGTGACAAAAAATTTTAAACGAGCTTTACGCTAGTAACTTGCGCCTAAAAGAGATAATGCACCAAAGGACAAAAGGTGCAATTCTCAGAAGTAAAGCACGATGGCACAAGCATGGTGAACGTAACACCAGGAATTTTTTCAACCTTGAAAAGCGGAACCATATCAGAAAAACTGTAACAAAGCTGAAAATTGGTGACAATAAGTATGTTAATGATAAATTTGCCATATTAGAAGAGAAACGCTTTAACGAATCACTTTACAAATCTCAAAACATAGACAATGACACCTTCCTTGAATCACCTTTTTTCAAGCCCCAAAATATTACACCGCTAACACAAGAAGAAATGGAATCATGTGAAGGTCTTCTGTCTGAAGATGAGTGTCTAAATGCAATAAAAGAATTCAAGAATAACAAATCTCCCGGAACAGACGGGTTTACAAGCGAATTTTATAAATTTTACTGGCCAGAGCTAAAATCGGACATGACCTCCAGTTTCAATTACGCTTTCCAGAAAGGAACCCTTTCTATTAGTCAGAGACGTGGAATAATTTCGCTTATTCCGAAAAAAGATAAGGATAAGACACTTTTGGAAAACCTTAGACCAATTTCATTACTCAATGTTGACCATAAAATTCTACTAAGGCAATCGCAAAGAGATTAGAGAAAATACTCCCCAAAATAATAAACCGTGACCAAACTGGCTATATTAAAGGCCGCTTTATTGGCGAAAATATCAGGCTAATACAAGACAATATGTTTTACACAAAAACCATGGAAAAACAGGAATCGCCATTTTTCTGGATTTTCAGAAGGCTTTTGACACAATCGAATGGAATTACATCAAAGCTGCTCTAAAGCTCTTCAATTTTGGTCGTGATCTGTTAAACTGGTTTGCTATATTATATCACCAAGTCTCAAGCTGTGTTCTAAACAACGGCCATGCATCTGAATTTTTCCCCCTTCAACGGGGAGTAAGACAAGGTTGCCTGTTATCGGGTCTCCTGTTCGTGATTGGAATTGAACTTTTTGCCAGGGCCTTAAAAATGACAACACTATCAACGGCATAAACGTTGGCCAAAAAGAAATTAAAATCTTGCAGTACGCTGACGACACCACTGTTTTTGTTCGTGACTGTGAGTCAGTAACTCAATTATTGAAACTAGAGGAATTCAAAACAAACTGTGGACTGGAAATTAATACCTCTAAAACTGAGGCTTTGTGGCTAGGTTCTTGGAGAAACTGCTGAGAAACCCCATACAATTTTAAGTGGCCAAAAGAGACTGTGCAGGCCCTCGGTATACATTTCTCTTATAATGAACAACACGCTAAATTTTGAGGAAAAGATCAAAAACATAGAAAAAGTTCTAAATGTATGGAGGCAACGAAATCTCACCTTGATCAGCAGAATAAAAATTGTCAAGTCTCTGGGCTTATCTAAAATTATTTATAGCACGTCCATGCTCCCTATCCCCCCACTCTTGGAGAGAGAATCAATAAACTCACTTTTAACCTCATTTGGGAAGGCAAACCTGCAAAAATAAAGAAGAAAACAATAATCGCCGAAAGGAAACACGGCGGACTAAAAATGATGGACTTTGAAATTATGGAAAAGGCTTTAAACATAGCGTGGATCAACAGAATAAAAGATGAACGTGACGCCTCTTGGAAAATAATCCCGGAGCAAGCTTTAATTCAATATGGTGGTCTGTCCTTTTTAACAAATTGTGATTACGACTCTAAACTACTCAACCTTAAAAATCTCCCTATGTTTTACCATTTTGTAGTGAGGTACTGGCAAGATTACAAACTACTGATGCTAAGTAATAGAACACCCCCAGAACATGAAATTATCTGGAACAACCAAAACATTTTGGTTGACAAAAAATCATTATTTTACAACAGCTGGTTTTATCATGATATTGTACAGGTCCAGGACCTATTAAATGCAAACCGAGAGTTTCTGTCTGTTGCCGACTTCCAACAAAAATTTAACATCGATACACCATTCACCTTGTACGACGGTCTTAGAAAAGCTATTCCAAACAAGTGGAAAAGGTCAATTCGGAATTCAAACAAACCAATACAAACTGTTTCTCCCGAAACTTCCATGCCAACAACAAATCCCAGTACTCAAACTGCATACAAAAACATCCTTGAAAAAACTTTTATATCGCCAGCAAATGAAAATAAAAATTAATTCTAGACTGCGGATTCACCAAAGAGAACAATCACGACGTCTACTTGCTTCCTTTCTCAGTCACAAAACAAATGAAGCTCATTGCTTTCCAGTATAAAATAATACATAACATTTTGCCATGTTGCTCCAGTTTACTTCGCGCCGGCCTTGTAGATGATGATATCTGCTCTTTGTGCAAGTTAGAAAAACAAATGCTTGTTCACATGTTATACAATTGCAGCGAATCGCTCCATTTTTGGGAAAAATTTATGCAATGGTGGGAAGAACAATTTTCTGAAACAATTGTCCTATCCGCAAATGTGATTTTATTTGGCTAGCACCAAAATGCGAACAATAAGAGAGTGCTCAATTACATTCTTATCATCGCCAAATATCACATCTTCACAACAAGTGTGTGCGATGACAGGCTGAGCTTTGATTGCTTTCTTCTACGTTTAAAAAGCAAATTAGACATCCTGCGCAAGATAGCTATAAAAAACAAGTTTCTAAATAAATTCGAAACACCTTGGGCCCCCTTTTTGTAATTTATCTACCTATTTAATTGTTTGCTATACTACAGCTACATCTTGCTTCTAAGACACTCAGTTGAAAGTCCAAGCAACTGAGCAATCTTTCAAGTTTAAAGTAGTTAGATCTAAAAGATTTAGAAGCCACCAAAATTAGAACGAAAGCACAGTTTTTAGAGGAACGAGAGCGGAGCACACGCTATTTCTATTCACTGGAGAAAAGCCGGAAAGCGGATCAAACGATTCATGTTTTGACAAAGGATAACCTCGATATTGTTTCAGAGCCACAAGATCTGTTAAAGGAAACTCATACTGTAATTTTTACAAGCAACTCTTTACAGCCCAACCCATTGATGTATAAGAAAGAGACAAATTTATAAACTGCGCTATCCCAAAATTGTCTGATGACGTGCGTGAGTCCTGCGAAGGTCTCATTACAGAGGAGGAGTTAAGAACAGCCGTGATGGCAATGGAAAACAACAAATCACTCAGTTGTGATGGCCTGACGTCGAACTTTTATAAAAATTTTTGGCCCATCCTTGGCGAGAAGTTAACACGTGTCTACAACTATGCTTTCAACAATGGCCTTCTCACTGTCTCACAGCGGCGAGGAATTATCACTTTATTGTTTAAAAAGGGTATTCATAGATTTCAATTACATAAATGAGTAATGCTTCAGGTTTTATCCAACAGGGACAGTGCTATCAATTTAAAGAATCTACTACAAATGCGGTTGAGACTGGATCGTCGGCGATTAGAAGAAGCATTTCTTTTGAGTGCATCACTGGACATTATTGAGCAATACAATCTTTGGGACAAGCTTCCATCATTACATTGTGATCGTAATGAAATGGTGAAACTGGTTGCTGATCCATTTTGTGTTGCTTTTTTGGCTAAATGGGGAGGTTAGTAGTGCATAGCAATGGCTTTTATTTATGGAAGATAATCAGGCCTGCATTATTCTGTTTAGCAGTCTTTCTATTATTGACGTAAGGCTGCTTGACATTGACTTATTTCTTTTAAAAAAGGTCTTGTTAAGACTTGAGTGTAGGATAATGAAAACCAAACCGCCAATTTTTTTTTGTCCACATTCAGGGTAAAATGATTGTTCAATACTCTTATAATCCCTCATTGAAAGTTGTATTTGCGTGGGGTAACACCCCTGGCTAGGGAAGCTCAATGCTTTTGCATATAACTAATTGTGATATATTTAATTTCATAATTGCTGCAAAGGAAAAGCGCTCGTCCTTAACGGCCTCCAGGCCTCAACATTATAGTACAACACCACTTCATTACCGATGCCTGCTTGGGCAATATCAAAGATCGAAAAATCACTTTATGATTTCTTTTGGAATTACAAAAGTCATCTTACTACAAAGAACATCCTGACTCTTCTCCTAAAGGAAGGTGGTTTCAACATCCCTCGTTTAGGGACAAAGATCCTAAGTTTACGTCTGAACACTCTAAGGAGACTCCTCTCTGAAGAAAAAGCACACTGGAAACATTTCACCTCATATTTTCTACGAACCTCTAATGTGCATCTTGGAAAAATGTCTCTCACACTGGATTATTCGTTGCAGCGTATAGACCGGGACATACCCAGCTTTCATAAGGAGCTGCTAACGACTTGGCACCGACATAAAGATCACCAGGTGCAGACCAGATCCCCTGAGTCTGTCACTGATATTCTAAATGAGCCTCTGTTCCTGAATCCTTTAATTACGACTGACGACAAGCCCCTAATCTTTACAGATTGGATTGCAGCAGGATTCACCCGGATCAGGGACATCTGTTACGAAGTTATTCCCGGTTACCTCCCTGTTTCAGCTACACATGATATGCTCACAGACAGCAAGCCACACACCTTAGCTAAAAAAATCAGAAGAACCAAGAGAGCTATTTTCCGCCTTTCCCCCACCGAAAAGTACCTGTTCTCGTTTGATCTCTGAAGTCAAGTCCTGTTGAGAGGTGTCAGTACCTGACTGGGTGACCATCTTCACAAAAAGACTCTTCACAAAAGGGTTGCACTCGCCTGCACGTCATTGATTGCTCAGGGTTCAAAACGCTTTCATCTTCCCAACCAGTTGGCAGCTCATCAGAGCTGTTTGCTCTTTGATTGCAGCGCTACCCCACAGACCACCTCACTAGGTGTTATCTTCTGAGTGTGGCTTTGATGACTGACTTCTACTGAATTCCCCTATTGCGATCTGAAGGCTTAGCCAGTCTTCGAATCCTCCTCGTTAGGTAGCCCAGTTGTAATTGCATTTTCATCACGACTGCAATTCAAGGCCTTCCCTTCTAAGACACTCAGTTGAGAGTCCAAGCAACTGAGCAATTTTTCACCTGTTTCTTTCGTCTACAACCACAACACAGGGAAAGTACCGGTTCTCCTGTGCTCTCTCTGGTCTCTGTGGTATCCTTGGCTTTTTTTTGTCCATCGGTGTCTGAATTTTCATTATTGTGATTGTTAATTAAAGAAATCTCTCTTGTGTTAGTAATTTATTTCACGAGATTACGTCCGTGAATTGCTGAGTTCATAGAAAGTTGTGAATACTTTCCGTGAAGCCAATATGGCGGGCCGGAAGGGTCGAAGTGTCACCTTTAAAGTGCCATATGAAGTTAGTTCCATCGTCAACTTGAGAGATATTCGTACTGCGATTGAACGAGTTATTGAATCTGATATTATAGTATTTCAAAACCTGGGATCAGGCGAGTATCTTGTTGAGTTGAGTGCTCTAAATGACGCTGAGAGTCTAATAAAAGAAGGTTTTGAACTTGAAGACTCACATGTCATCTGTCACCTGCCTCATGGGCAATCTGTTAATGTTAGCATCATGGGTTTACGATCATACATCGCTGACAAAGAAGTTAAAGAAGTGTTAAGTCAGTACGGAGAAATTAAAGGAGAAGTTGTTCGTCTGAAATATAAAGCAGATTACGAGTTGGCTGGATTCCAAATGGAAATGGCTTAGTAAAGATGTGTTTGAGCAAGTTTGAGCAGTTTCAACTGGAGAACAAGCTAAGGCGTACTCAGGAGTTAGCGAAAAATGGAACGACTCATGATTGTAATTGTAATTGCACAAATTGGACACTCCCCTTGGGGCTTTTCAGGACCAATTTTACAATGTTTTCTCAGGCTATTTGGTGAGATTGGACGGAAGAGCACTCAGTAGAGCAAAGAAGCCCTGAAAAAATGTCCTGAAAGAAAAGTGCAAGTGTTAGCAAAGATTGTTCAAGATCTTTCCCCAAGAAAACGGAAGGCGGTGGTGGATTTGTGTGACAACAAATTTAAGCAAAGAAAAGAGTACAGCAAGGACAGAAAGAAAAGATGTGATGCTCTCACTGATGATGAGATACAAAAGGTGCAAAATTTCTATTTAAGAGAGGACATCAGCAGAATGCTTCCAGGGAAGAAAGATTATGTGTCTGTCAAACTAGCTGATGGTAAAAGGGAGCACAGGCAAAAGAGGGTGCTATTGTTTAAAATTGGAGAAGTGCATGAGCTTTTCAAGGAAGAAAGCAATGTTCAGATTGGCAAATCCAAGTTTGCAGAACTCCGGCCACCCCAGGTCATACCATCATCTGCAACTGACCATGAAGTATGCATTTGTAAGTATCATGAAAACATTGACCTCCTCCTTCAGGGCCTGTCAAGACTTGGCACATCTGGCTGCATATCAAGTGAAGAAGCTGTTGCAAAGACAGTATGTAGTCTTGACTCCTGCAAATGCATTGACAGGGTTTGCGACAGATGTGGGGTAACTGAGCTAACCGATAATTTTTTTGAAGGCTTAGACAAAGATGACTCAATATCCTACTATCAGTGGCAAAAAGTGGAAGGAGCTGTGAAGAAAAACCTTATTGACTGCACAATTGCTGAAGCAGAGGAAGATTTGCAAGCCGAACTGAGACCATTTAGCTGTCATGTTTACAATATCAGGCGTCAGTTCCAAGAGTTAAGGCACTTGAAGGAACAGCTTAGCCAAGATGAAATAATTATTCATGAGGATTTTTCAGAGAATTTTCAGCTGAAGCAGCAACGAGAAATAATGGAATCCCACTGGTCTAATGAATCAGTTACAGTATTCACTGCAGTAGTCTACTACAAAGATGATAACAAAGATCTTAAACATCTTTCATATGCACTCATTTCAGATAAGTTGTCCCATGACAAAAGAAGTGTTCATGTCTTCAACAAAGCTCTCTTGGATGCTGTTAGTAGAGAAATGTCTTTCAAACAAGTGCACTATTGGAGTGATGGTGCTGGCTCTCAGTTTAAGAACAGGTTTAACTTAGCTTGTGTACTGTACCATCCTCTTGATTATGAAACTCAAGCTACTTGGAGCTTCTTTGAGACAGCTCACGGCAAAGGAGCAGTTGATGGAGTTGGAGGGGCTGTTAAGCGTGCTGTTTGGAGAGCCATTCCACAAGACCGAGCTGTTGTAAACAGTGCTGAAGAGTTTGCAAGAGTTGCTGAGAATGAGTGCCTGAAAGTAAACGTCTTATACATTCCCGAAAGAAGACATTACTCAGGCAGAAGAGCAGCTTCATCAAAGATGGAATGCTTGCATCCCCATTCCTGAAACGCACTGCATCCACTATGTTGCAAAGCTTTCTGACACAACTGTGTCTGTTGCCAAGAACTCTCAATTCTTGAAGCAAGACACCTGTAGGGAAACATGTTCTTCTTTCCTCCTTTGGACCAAGAGTTGGAGAGTCAGCAACTATCAATAATGCAAACCAGAAAACATCACATGAAATGAATCAGAAACCACAAAGTGGCAGATGTAAGAAACAAGCTGGTGAAAAGGGTTATAAAACCTGGGAGTCAGAAGAGTCAAAAACGAGACAGTGAGAAGAGTCAAAAACGAGACATTGGGAAGGGTCAAGCATCAGACAGTAATCTAATCGGAAAACAGAAACGCCACGAAAGATTTTTACTGGAACGTAATCTTATAAAGCTGCAAGAGAAGTCCAACAATGATAATGCAAGAGACATTGAGAACTACCTTGTTGCGAGGGAAAAATTAAAGCTGTTGGAACTTAAAGATTTAGACGCCATTAAAATTAGAGCAAAAGCTCAATTTTTAGAAGAGAAGGAACGGAGCACCCGATATTTCTTTTCACTTGAGAAAAGCTGTAAAGCGCATCAAACGCTTCATGTCTTGACAAAAGATAACCTTGATACCGCCTCAGAGCCACAAGATTTATTGAAGGAAAAAAATTAAATTCTACAAGTAATCTTCACTGCTTAAGCCTGTGATGCACATGCAAGAAATGAATTTCTGAACTGTACCATTCCAAAATTATCTCACGATGCACGTATGTCATGTGAAGGTCTTATTACAGAGGAGGAGTTAAGCGAGGCTGTGAAGGCTATGGAATGCAACAAATCACCTGGCTGTGATGGCCTGATGATGAACTTCTGTAAGGATTTTTCGCCTATTCTTGGTGAGAGTCTAACTTCTGTTTACAATAATGCTTTCGAGAACGGATGTTTTACTGTATCACAGAGGCATGGAATGATTACTTTATTGTTTAAGAAAGGAGATCGCACGCTTTTAAAGAACTGGCAGCCAGTAACTTTACTTAATACTGACTATAAGATCTTGACAAAGGCGCTGGTAAACAGACTACATCAAGAACTCTGACCAAGCTGCTTCCATCAAAGGGCGAGGACCCATAAATGAGAACACTCAAACTTTAAAATCGATGCTATATCCTATGTAAATGAGAAAACACCAATAATCTGAGCCTTCATCAGTGTGGTACCAAATGAACGGCATTTGACTGAGTTGCACACGATTTTTTATGTGATTTGCCTTGGAAACGCTGTGGTTGCGGGACCCAACGTCATCAACAGGATCAAATTAATATTATCCCCGATTTGTCTCAAGCTCAGTCAAGACAAAAGGGTAGTTCTCACGGCGTTATATTAATCTGGGGACAAGCCTTTGACCAGGGCTCGTGCCTTATCTATGCCACTCTTATGTGACTCACTGGCAGAGGACAATAGCAATTAACATTCGCAAAAAAAAAAGCCTAGGAATCCAGTGGTATTAACCATCCACCTGGCTCCGAGGGATGAGTTAAAACTCCTCTCAAATATGCCAGGACCCAAAAGCGACTTTATTGCTGTTTTGTCTGACCGGACGTTTCAAGCAATCGCGGCTTTTATCACATTTGATATATTATGAAACGTGCTTCTGGGTGCACGGAATAAACAAAGGAAAAGGCAAGGGGCTTTGGTGGGGCTGCTTTTAGGGTAGTGCACAGATCAACCTCATGGCTTTTTCAATGGTTTATACTGCCTAACCACTACCTATGAGCAGGCAAAATACTCGGCCTTATCAGGATAAGGCTAACGCGGCACCACGGTTACAAGACTAAATGGGAAGTTAAAAAGACAAAAGATAAATAAAACATCAATGCTGCCTGGTGCCACAGAGATTTGAGCTTGCAAAGGAAAAAGCCGCTCGTCCCATAAACGGCCTCCAGGCACCTCAAACATTATAGTACAACACCACTTTCATTACCGATGCCGGCTTGGGCAATATCAAAGATCGGAAAAATCACTTTATGAGTCTCTTTGGAATTACAAAAAGTCATCTAACTACAAAGAACAGCCGGACTCTTTCCTTAAAGGGAAGGTGGTTTCAACATCCCCTCGTTTAGGGTCAAAGAT